>OZ024852.1:0-87962 GCA_964017145.1 Agrocybe praecox
GTTTCAAATAATACTGGTTCGTTGGAGAAGCGCTACGAGTAGATTCAGCAACGAGCGGCTGATGCGCGTGTTGAGCGCATATCGCGTTCCCACGGGTCGTTCGCGCGCAGATTAAGCGATCTGATGCGCATTCAGTTTCTCCTATGTTATACTGATATGTAACTAGTAGATACATGCCTTATACATTCACATAAAATAAAATACATTCAGTACATAATTGAGGGTATATACTACATACACGCTCAGAAATACAATGGTACAATGGCCGGCTTACCAACAATCGGCAAAGAAATGCTGCGTATCGTATCAAACAAGTATCAAATCAAAATGATAAATCAAAAATGTTTTCAATAGAGTTTGCGGATCTCGTACGCGATATTCTATAGGGAAATGAGGTACGAATGAAGAGCTAGAAATCAGTCTTCGGCGGAGCGGCACTTCGGCTTTGGTTTCCAACTCCAGTCACAAACAGTGACCCAGTGACCATCACCTGCGCTTTGAGCCTTTCCACTTCGACGTCTTGACCAAATGTGCGTCTCCCATCGCTCGGTTTTCTGCTATGCCTCTATCAAGGATTCTCGCGAATAGCATCTATTCCGCAACGATAGAACAGCATCAAAGGTTTTTCATGTCCTTAACACTGTGAAAACTATGACACATCATCAAATCCTATCAAATCCTAACCTGTGTGTCGCGCTACAACCCGTTGGGTATTACATGCGTCGCGAGGGATCAATAACATGGGGCCCCAAGACTACGACTGGATGGCTTGGTACATGGATAAAACCACAAGTACGTGCCACATCATGTTCTTAATGGCTGATTGTATGTCCCCTTTCATTAGGAATTCCTCATGCATTACCACTTCGGATTGGGCTTGACTGCATTGTTCTGCATCAATCCTTCGCACCGCGTCGTGTTAATACACGTTAAAATATCTGTTTATACTTCATGCCTCATGCGCCACCTATTGCGCCCTGCGCCGTGTTAATATATATGTCCCGTGTCTTATGCTTCAATGCCATGCGCCGTGTTAATACGCATTAAAAATATCACGCCCTACAATATGTTTCTTCCGTCGCGCCCTCAGGCTGCGCCGTGGTAATTATTACACGTTGTATATATGTCAATCCTCTTGCTCCACCTGTCGCGACGTCAGCAAATTATACTTTATGCTTCTTTCATTCGACGTCGCGCCCGGCGCTATGATAGTTTATGTTTGTCGCATCCAGTCGCATCAACACCAAGCAAGATCACATCGTGAGTCGACATGACAAGGGATTTATGATCATACAAACAGCCACATCGCACACAAAGCTACTAGTAGGCTCGGTGCCTGAACATGGATGTATCTTCACAGCGCAGGAAATTATTGCTGTGATAATTAGGCTTGCCCCACCGCGATCCTGGGAGCCCACATTATTAAACATGGCAAGACGGAATTCAAGATCATTTGCCGGCGTAAAACTACGGCTGTAGCTCTGGCATGCCAGAACAGCAACATCTGATGGCAAATATTACCCTCAATATCCCTAATATATTTGTTTATGCAGATGTCTGCGCTCATGAGCAACTTAAAATAGTTCTGATTTTCACAACTTGAACGCTGTATAAAATGTTCTCAAAGGTTTTGGAGCCTATTTATAGCACACTTTCGTAGACCCATAAACCTCTTAAATCATAGTCTGGGACGTTCAGAGAGGTCTGGGTTGAAAGGGGTTTGAATGTACTAATGTTTCTATCTTTCGTAGTACACCTTTACCCTTTTGATTGCTACACAGTTTCGTTAGCTGGCTGCGTGCTAATCGTCTCAGCGTCGATCATGGAACAAGAATCTTACTGATAAGGGGCCCACTAACAAATCGTTTTAATCTAACCTATTACGCCATATGTGGATAGGTAACCATTGTACCTTAAGGGTTGGAGAATTAGGGTCTAAATTTTCCCAGGTTGCAAAGAGCTAAAATACGGCGGCTAAGCTCCCTTCTCACGAACATCTCCACAACCAGTTTTAACTTTTCATTCGTTCTATTGCTCTTCCAGTCTTCAAGCTTCAGGACCAACGGTCTCTACCCCTCGTATCTCCTCCAGCTGACGCCGCCAGTGTCGGTATTTTCTTTCCTTTTCATGCAAGCTGAGAACATGCGTCAGTGGCAAGGTACGCATGCACGACGATCCACACATCCGGCATATTACTGAACTCAAGCAATGGAACTCATTAGCCATATTGCTATCTGCACATGCGTCTGCAATGATATCATCCATTTGGCGAATGATATCTCGCTGCTTTTCCAGTAATGGAATCTGGTTCGACGATTTTTCCGCCTTTTTGACTCTCCCGGGCCTTGTTATACTAGCTACCTTGACATGCCGTTTCAGTGAGTGCTCGTATTATAATCAAATTTTCTTTCCCGTCTATTGCTAATGATGTCGATCCTTGGCCTCTCAGCACCAGAACCACAGTCGTACACCAGTTATGATCGGGCTGTCCTCAATGTGAAGCTAACAACGTCGTGGTAAGTCTCCATCATCTTGCGAGCATCACAGATATATTGAACGTGACTCCTAGGCTTTCCCGACTCAGTATATTTTTATCTATCGGACGGGTATATCGGGACTATCCCAGGAAGCCGAAAGCCTTTCTATTCATCGCCATTGCGATCGTCTTTCTCGCATGTACCATGATAGGCATAGCAAATCATGCATGTACCTATTGGACCGTATCACCTTCGTCTGGGTGCCTGACAAGCTCGGCGGTTCTCTGGCCAAGCTTCGCCGGTGAGTTCAAGTTTGTAATCACATTAAATTTCTGAAATATCTTACTTTCTTATTTTTAATCATGAAGTCGAATCCACCCTTGATTTTGTTCTGATCTTCTCGCCTATATTCATCTCAAATGCCCTAACAAGCAACATAAAGAAATCGGCGGTCTATTTGAGCTATTCAGCGACCATCTGGATATTATTATCAAATTCAATCTTCGCTGCTGTCGTAGTAAAGCAGCAACGAGGTTCACCGGTATATAATCTCGGCATTTTCCAAGTGGCAAACCTAGGGGTAAGTGCCTTGATGCCGAGTGTCTCCGCAACGAAATAATTAAATATACCTCCAGGTAGCAATAAATGTTGTAGCTGCGAACCTCGGCAACCTCGTAGGTTTTATGTTCCGCACGATCGACGGCATGTGGCGGCAGGCCCTTAAATTGCACGAAGCCTGGAATAAGCACTTCAGACATTTCAGACAACAATTATACGAGGCCTGGAATAATCTCTTCAGACAAGAGTAAACATAATTACTCACTTACATACATACACTCGTTTTTTAAAGTATTTGTCAGATACTTATATTATTTATCACTTGTTAAATACAACAGCGCATTTTCGTGCCGGTCTGCCGGTACTTTACCTTACCGTCATGTTGGACATTTCATTTATAACTCAGAGTTCCCTCGTGCGACGTGTACCCAGACAAGAGGTCTCCAAAGAAAAGTCTTCCCACGTTTTCTCTGTGTTCCTCGCTTCCCGTCCCTTCCATATCCACCAACTTGCCTCAGATCGACCGCAAAACCCTTCATTAAGTCTTGTGCATCCATCACATGTAACTTGCTTGCGGCGTACTTAATCGTAATTAGGTATGTTCAGTGACCATGATCCATCACTGATTAGTAATGATGATCATACAATTTTTCGCTCCATTACTCTAGATCTATACGTCATTCCAGCATAGAAACTTAGGGGATATAGGCATCATTTTATAAAAGGTATACTGTTAGTGAATAGTGAGCAGAGATATAAAAACAGGCTAATTTTATTTTATTGTATTCCTGCTTGCAGAATAGTGGTTCAACAGGGACAATCAATAAGGTTCGACCGATTGCAGTGATCGTTACATAAGGACGGAGGGTCTGAAACATTAAGTATGATAAGGTTGAGCTCCAAGGCTAGTGCGCAGCTAATGCGAAACCCGATTATAAAGGGACCTTCAAGAAGAATTAAGCAGTGTTGCAACTTAATCCTTCAACTGGACTCCCCAACAGTAATTCAATACCTAGTCTCAATTATGGTACTGTATCCATGGGTATCGAGTTTTTGAAGTACATATGAGTGCCAAATGTAAAATCATTCCTGATATATCAAAACCTTAGACTTAGTATTTGATAATTTCTTCTTTTCCCCATGGTACAAAATGCATCAGCCTCGGCTGGCCCAGGTTTCCTGAGTTCTTTACGAAATCACAGACGGAGCAGTTCCTGACTTCCACAGTCCATCAGCGGCAATAATGTGTCAGTAAAGCATGAGTAATACAAATATACAAATAAAAATGAATAAATAAATGCATTTTTGCAGGGCCAACGGGCAACTAGTATTAGACGACTATACACAAATTTTCACGTAAGATATCTCAGTAATCTTAGTCAGCCACTTCTTGAGTACGTATCGCATAGAAATAAGAATGTCTCTACAGAAACCAGTTGTAAAGTCCGAAAACAAAGGGAAATGATGTAAGGCTCACACTACATTCAATCGCAGTGGACGCTGACATTCGCGCAAACTGTTAGCAAACTGACGATAACTTGGGCGGCACAAGTTTGAAGTGACCACACAAACTTGCTTTTGTCCCTCTTTCTTGCGTTAATTTAATCTCTCTAATAAGTTCCGTCTCTGCCAGGGGTGTTAACCCGCCTGATACGATTGAGCTTTTACTCTGGCACTTGCATTTGGTAATATATATACTGGTAACCAAAGTAAACCTTTGTAGTTCTTATCAACCCCAATTACAAGATCAACGTTCGTTATGAGAACTTTTTCCAAGGCAGAAGTTTACATTTACCACGCGGTACGGTATTTGTAACTATCCGCCATTCAAACTTATCTGATATCGCGATGTAGGATGACCCGGACGGCCAACTTTTCGGTCGCGGCCGTCTTAGCTGGAGAGGCACTCTGTCGGACGGGAGGTTTTTCCTCTCAAAGGATAGTAACCTTGCGTTATTGATACCAAGGCAGAAATATATGGTTTATCGAGCACGACAGCGGCCCCATTGGCGATTCAGCTCCAAAAATTATGGCGATCCGGTGGACGAAAACGAAATAATGATATATCGGCCGCATGGATATCCCGATGACCAATGTTCTGGCCTCAAAAATTTGATTTGCCGGCTACATTTGAGACTAGGTCTCGGGTATGACACAGTGCCTCCACGCTACCGGCTTCCCCAGCCCATTGAAGAGAGTCCCGAGGACGAAAGAGATGATTCACGGGGGGATGATACAGAATCAGCCCACTGCACAGAATCTTCTGACACCGATGAATTGGTATACTCCATTGCCACTCCTTCAGACTCAGACCTTAGCGATACAGATATTTTAAAGAGTAGCTATTAGATAGATTTCAAAATATTGCATATTTCATGGTGTTCGACACTTCCAATTTTTCTAAAAGGAGTCAACCGTCAGGAGCGATTAACACAACAGCCAATTGAGCCAAAAAATTGATACGAAAAAGGAAAACTTATTCCTCTCACTTCTCGCCCACTCTTCAAGCCATAATACTGCCGCCGCACACCATATTTTATGCAATTTGTATCGCAGATAATGTTTACGCACCCAAACGGTACGAATTCGGCACCTCGGCGCAGAGCAATGATACGTAACACGACCTAACATCTTGGTTCCTTCCACCACGTTATCCTCGCAGCGTGCTCTCCCACTACTATGCATCTTATACACTCACGCGCTTCTACGTTAGAATTTTGAGTATCCTTTGCTGTTCTTAGTCATTCCAACGTGCTCAACATGTACAACACAATTATCGGTTCGAACTTTGTGGCACTCACTGTGAGCACTTTTCATCTTTGTTTCCAAACACAACTCTAATTGTCTTTTCATGTATAGAGTTGAATATAAAGCTTCTTCCTGCCTGGGATATGTACCCGCCGTTCAAACTGTCTTTCGATTGCTCCTGTCACCGCAAGATCTGAAAATTCAAGACCCGAAAATGCGATATTCGGACTTCCCAATCATATCAATCTAGGTGTGGTACCATCTATTATTTCGTTTTTTTGCGACTTACTCGTGATCTCAGTGTTATCACCGTAACACCCCACCCATGTCGCAGGTACATTGGCGATCGTTTTTTATTATCGCCTTGATGTTCTCACACTCTTGGCTCTTTTTTATCATGCACCTTAAGGATGTCGCTCCTCCACTAACGTACTTGAATCAAACTTGACATTAAGTTCCCTCGGGCCTTAGTTGTGCTAGTTCCTCATATTCATATATGTTTTCTCCGACTACTTCTTCAAGCTTTACACCATATTTTAGCGCCACTTTCCTTCGAAGCCGTTCGCATGCTTCGGTTTCCAACGTAGTTCTGACATGGGAACGGGCGAAGGTGATTCTGCGCCAGCGAGAGTTTCTGTGCGCCAAACAGGTTTATCCAAGTAGAACGATATGGTAAGTCACATAACGAATGCACGAAAGCGAGGACCACTTACGAACTGCTTTGACAGTGATTTTCCAGGTCATTATCGTGGGTTTTGATGACTCCTGACGCTCACGGAGTACATAACGAACTGTTAAGTGAAGTTCTAAGCTCTGAAACGAGTGAAAACCTTCACACCTTCAGCAAATGTTTTGTATAACACCGAGTTCATGCCACCACATCAACAGATGGTAAGCAATTTATTTGCTCTTGGTTTTAACGATGCTAACACAAGTTTAAAGCTCGAAAACACCTTGAAAACGAAACAGTAAGTAGCGAATCGAATGAACGAAGACACAGCGCATATACCCTCAGAGTGATTTGGCACTCGTACAGTGAGCCCAGGTACGTCCACGACTTGTCTCTTGAAGGGGAGATGCTAACTCGCATCTGCAAGCTCGGTGGCCCTTACACGATCCCCAGCACCCGCTCCCTCATATCTGTATCACAGCCCCCCTCGCGTGCTTCAAGCACCCGAACGAAGCCCAGCACTCAGCTACCTGACTGTAAGGTCCATAGCTCTGTGCAACCCTTAGGAATACCTCCTCCTGAAAGAAACTTCGCAGGTATGTTCCTATCTTAAAGAATTACCGTTGTACTTATCACTGTTGTCTTCTACGCAGGTCGAAATTCAGCCCACCGTCACATGTCTCATAAGTTTCCTTTCGATGTACGAGTGCGCAGGGTGCGCAGGGTGCGTTCGCGAAATCTGGTCTTTTGTACACTTGGCAAGGTAAATTTATGACCCGCCGAGTAGTAAGTAGGCCTCTAACAGCTACGATGCCAGGATAGTCAGACACCAATAGCTCGCCCTCCTATCATACCTCATACCTCTGCTGTTCAGGGCCCGTAGATATCTTTCGCGTCGCTGTTTTATTTCACTGGCGTTCTTGTATGAAATTCACTTTTGAGCACCTGCTTTCCGTTTAATTGTGTCTCTATTTACACCAACCTGAATAAATTGATTGCAGACTTTGCGACGATGCACGGCAATTAACGTGTGAATTTGGACAGATCAGGGGATGTTTTTTTTTTGCTCAGGATGTGATAACGATAACAAGCACGCTAGACTATACTCTTATGGGGAAACTTGAATCTACAGATTCTGCAGCACTGGTGGGCTATTTTTATCTCCAACGGCGCAACAGAGAAGTACGTACAGAATGCTCACGGTATCCGGGAGAGTCATAAAATTGCCAGCCAAATTGAACGTCTCCGCGTTCACCGAATTCCTAATTGCTACTTGCTTTGCCCATGAACATTATGGAGCCAAGGGTATTCCTTTTGTTTTCTCTTATCTCTCCATATGATGATAAGTTCAATTTCCAGGAAATCTGCTCAGTATTCAATACCCCCTGCAATTCTAGTGGTGCTCCTCTATTCACAAGGCATTCTTCCCATCCCGATAGGGAGCCAACGGCGCCTCATTTCTCACTTCATCCAGAAGTCGAACCTCAGCACACCCAAAGAAACGTGACGAACGATGTTCGCCATCCTCAAGGCACCGTTCTCGGGCAGTCAGCTGAGCTAGCTGAATTGGAACAGCGGTTAAACGATGAAATACGTCAATATACCCATCAAAATGAAGAATTCAGGGAGATTATCAAGAATCTGACGTGTGAAGTGGAATATTTAGAAGGTGCGGTACGAAGGCAAGCAAAGGAGTTGGCTGAAATTCGCGCCTTATGGAAAGAAGATATCCAGCAAGTACACTTCGACCTCGACCAGACAAGCATCGAGCTTGACCATGCCCATATGGAACTCGAAGATGCATTCAGCGAAATTGACGAGGCGGGACAGAGGTTCCAGAAGCTCGCAAAAATGCACTCGGACCTCCAGCTCAAATTTACGGACGCATTGGACGAACCCAAGAGGCAGCGTCCAGACGCGTAGAATGTATTGCTTGTTAATTATGTCCATACCTATCACTATTTGAAGTTGAAGAACACTATCGCGTGTATACTAAGCAGAAAATTTGAGTGCTATGTCTCTGGGTTGGGCAAAGAGAACTCTGCAGGACTTGCAAGCTTGCGAGAGCGCATAACTCGCAAATTTGCGCACATGTCGGAATTAATTTCTCCGTAGTCATTTGTTTTTTTTTTTACCCATTCTGCGCATTTTTGAGGCCAAATATTGTCTAAAATTCTCCAAGTCAAAGATGTCCAAAAAGATGGTATGGCGGTCATTTAGGGTAAAAATTCCCCGCGCGCTTTTTACGTTTTCCGCGCAATTTTAAAGCCTTATATCATCTTAGTCAGATTATTTTCTCTTATGTGCGCGGGGAAAAAGTTGCGCCCGTTTTTTGGTTGGTGCGCAATTATTATTTTTCCGCGCACCTTTATTTTTGGCACAAGTGATCCGCGCGCACATTTCAAAGTCCGCACGCGGGTGAAAGAAATTTGTGCGCGGATCACTTGTGCCCAAAATAAAGGTGCGCGGAAAAATAATAATTGCGCACCAACCAAAAAACATTTTAAAATGTGCTCTTGACTTTTTCGCTCGAAATGCCATTTCTAGATATGCCGAGGTGCCGGATCATATTAATTTCTCAGGCACACTCTGAGTTGTGCAGCAGATGCACTGTATTACTGTATACGTAGCACCTTATTATAACTAAATGTAGCATGTATTTTTTTTTTAAAAAAAAACTTTGTTCCCTGATTTACAATATCCAGTTTTTCAACTTAACGAACCTTTAAGTTCGTAGACCATTGCCGCAATTTTCAAAATTCGAGTCGCGTCAGTCAATTTATTCTAATGAATGTTCCATAAATATAAACATAGACGAGATGCAGTTGGGAGTGAGCAATGAGCACACGACACTATCAAGAGTGAATTGAATACAGAAACGAGTCTGAAGAAACTGAAACTACACATCAACTACATAGCCGGATCACGCACGGCACGATCCGATGTTCGGCACAGAGATTGGGACTTGATTCATCACAGCATATACAAAGGTGCGCGTAAAGTAGGGAAGGGCGCGCGCACAAAAATATTTTGCGCGTTTTTGAATATGGATTAATGCGCTGTATGTAATTTTTAGCGCGCACAATTCGGTTTAAAATAACAAAGATGTGCGCCTTAAAAATAATTGCCCGTTCTAAGTCAAATTGTCTCGCAACCGTCTCGCAGGTTCTCGCAAGTGTCGCTTGATAACATATCAAACACGGTTGACCTATTGCCTGAAACGACTTCGAACTCGACTGAACTCCGACCATGCCTTGTCCAAATTCTGACAGTACATATATTATTATGGAAGAGGTTGCTAAATGGGGAAAGGCCGTATTTAAGCCCTTCGCTCTAGTCATTGCATAACTACATACCTACTACCTATTTAAACTTACAATACTTTACAATACTTACACACACAGGGTGGGTGAGAACTTAGCTAAATCTGAACGGTCAGGAACCAGGTTTAGCGGAATTTTAGTTCTTGCTGATGTTAGCTTTCAGCGGTGTTATTCAGTTTCGGCATAAAAGGACAGAGGAATATCCTTTTGATCTCATTTTTGGCCCGCAAGAATTGAATGTGATTACATTCTAGATGGGTACTTCAGGCTATGAATGCTGTCTGTCAGACATATGTAGAGTAATTACGACATATGTTTTCTCGCGCGATCCAATCATGACATATAGGCGAATCAGATAATGCCGCCTCCAGTAAACAATGATCCGAGATTCGGCAGAGGACTTTGAGTGTCGCTAATAAAAGGTTAACGGTGTGTTTTCAACTACCATACATAGTGACATCGCTAAATCACCATTACCATACATCGCTAAATCTTTCCATACAGTCGCCATTGTCATTTCTGAGCGATTGCGACTGTTGGCGATCTGGTCAAAACGTACCTTTGTTTTACCCGTAGAGGACGTTGATAGCAGAAAAAAATGTGCATATCATATATTTTTCTGTCGTAAGTAAATATATATACATAGCCTAGATCAGCTTATTGGATCCATCCATACAACGTAAAGCTAATGACAACCGTCCGTGAATGCCTTAAATACGACTGGTATAAGACTTGAGCAATAAAACCTTACGGGCTAGTACCTACCATTCCATTTTGGACTGGCGATGGAATATGGATACAAGCAGTCCAGATAATATAAGTCTGTGACATTATTTACTTCCTTCCCTTCTATCGTGCTAAATCAATTACTCAGGACAACAGCTCCAAGAAATACAAGCTCATTTAGTAGAGTTTGGTCGCTACCCATCCACCGAGTCTAAAAAACGTATGTCCTGACATATGTTTAATTCATCCTCTTCTAATTACATTCAACGAACGCAGGACAAAAGAGGGGATACGAAGAAATGGCTGCGAGTTTGCAAAGAAATCTCCATAGGATTTCTGACCAACAAGCCGCGTCCTATGACGCTGAGGTATGGTTGTCTATGTAGCTGTACTTTCATGGAAACGCATATTCAAGGTCATGCAGGCATCAATCGCACCTAGAAGCGACAACAAACACACCTATGAATCTCGGGGTAATGATAGTGGAGTTGCGTTCCTAGCCGTAGCAAAACAAATCGAATCGGATATCAGAATGGAAGAATCGACATTGGTACGTGAGACGCCCTCTTACGGACTTACAAGAACTTACCTTATAACAGACAAATAATAGGGATAGGCCCGTGTCCACTCATGTCGTTCATGCTACCGGCAATGGCATCAATAAGGTAGGGCGCTGAACTCTACTTAACTCTTTCTTGATCTCTCATTTTGTCATCTTCAGAATATCGTGGGCGATCAATACAGGACTAATAATGTATGAGCTCTCTAGCTATTGTTTTCTTGCCGACTTGAAGTAATTAATATCCGAAATATAGACCATTTTTGATGATGCGAAGGAAACTGGGGTGAGCTCTGATTACTTTTAATCGTGCCGCTGCATCATTAAATATATGCATTCAGGCCCAACTTCTCACTGCCGACTATAAGCAGAAAGGAATTGAAGTAATTTTTTTTTCACTTCATGCCTATGTATCACTAAAAGCTCGCATTAAGCTCCATCCTCTTTTCTCCCGTAGCTCAGCGGACTCGATTACCGACCTTCAAGGAACAAATAGTCTGAGAGGTTCGTTCTTTTCTTGGGGTACCAAGGTGAGTTCGTCGATATTAATTCTCGAATGGCGGGGTTGAAAATATATGATAGGAGACCCCCAATCGCAATACACCGACTATGGAAAATGCGCGTATCACGGCCAAAGACTACGGTCGTCCCATCATAAACAAGGTATCATAGTATAGCTATGAAATGTACAGTGATTCTCGTTAATGACCTGCATTCCCAATAGGATTTCCCTCTTGGGAATATGTCTCCGCCTGCCGAAAATCTCTCGTCGTCCAAGGAGCTTGAGAGGTTGTGGCAGGAGTTAAACGCTGCGCCAGGAAGCGCTCATATGACTTTGCATCATGGACAAAGTAAACCGCAATCACAGGATAAATCGGGAGGAATCAATTTCGACGCGAATAGGCAGGTACGTTCTTCTGCTCTTTAATAGCTGTATTCCCGTGTACTGATTTTATATAAAAGTTCAACCTACCCACATCTGTTCCGCATCTAAGTCCGCCATCCTACGAAAGGGAGAACACTCTATTTGGGACTTGGCAGGATGAATCCTTCCAGCAGAGCAATCTTGACGGTAACAGTGAACTCCTCCAGTTTCATGGCCTAGGAATGCAATCCTACAACGCGGGAGACCCTGCACCAGAGTCAACCAGGGGATATCCAGGATCTTTTCATCAGACCTATTTTATGCCGCCCCACCCTCCGAATAGAGTTTCAGATGATAATTTGTATCATACTCCTCCTACTCCTCCTTCGGATGTCTCGTCCCATGTCTTCAAATCGTCTCGTTCAATAAAGGTCGCTCATACTCTGGCCGTACCGGATCAGGCCTCTCCTATGTTACATCCACCAATACAGAGTGTTGCAACGTCGCCGCTGTATCATTTATCTAACGCCAATGCTTTCGCTACCCACCCTTCAGAGGGTTCGCAACCAGCGCCTGTTGCAGCTTCTCCCTCGCACAGTTTTCTCAATAGCAGTGGCCATTCTACCCCTGCTGAGGGCATTATACACCAGAATCATGGCTTATCTTCTTCCCGACATCAACACGCCCACGGTGATTTAACCAACGGCGATCATGGTGCTGCCCCTCCTCCGGATGGATTGCAACAGACAGTCACTACGCCGAAAGGCTCCTCTACACCGTACCACCAGTCAGATACAACTACTAGACAGGATGACGAAAATTGTACACGCTCCAGCGGGGATGCTGAAACACAACCTGATACGGGGTACCCACCCATATTGCACAGCGAGAAGTACGAGGAAGCACCAGCCGCCCAAAATGCAAGGCACGAAGCTAATCGCATCGCGCTTCAATTTTCCAGTACTCAAGATTCCATTGAAGTTCTGGATATATCCGCTAGGACAGCATACATGAAGTTGCAGACTGGCGAAATCGGTCTGGACGAGATGATGCACTCTGTTGGGATCGTTCAATCGCAACGAGAGATGCTCCTTTCCGAGCTCAAGGAATCTCAATGGGAATACAGCGACGCGGAGAGAATCTATCGCAAAGAGTGGTCCATTCAAAAAATCGAACACTTGAAAAAACACCTGAAAGGTTTTGATTATGTTCTATCTCTCATTCCCAACGGCCAGCCCATCGCAGAACCAGTTCTCGTTTCTATGCAGGAGCATCAACGTGAACTTGAAAGACTCGAGAGATTTATTTCTGAGTCGTCGAGTTTGAAATCCAAGAAGAGAAAGATATCTCACGAAAAAGGAGCGTCAGATCCTTCAGACGAGCCAGCGAAGAAGAGAGTCACGACCCCGAAGAACCCAGAAGAAACCATATTCGAGGAGGAAGAAATTCCCGACACGCACGTCGACCTTAACAACGATGTCGACACCGAAGCTAGTGCTCTACCCAAGCCCAAGTCCAAGTCGAGGGCACAACCTAAGAAGTCCGACCTGGACAGCAGGGCCGACGCGTACGTGGACCCAAACAACGACGCCGACACCGAAGCCAGTGCTCTACCCAAGCCCAAGCCCAAGCCCAGACCCAGACCCAAGCCAAAGACACAACCTAAGAAGTCAGACCCGGACAGCAGGACCGATGCGTACGTGGACCCAAACAACGACGCCGACACCGAAGCCAGTGCTCTACCCAAGTCCAAGTCCAAGTCGAAGGCACAACCTAAGAAGCTCAACCAGAAGACGACGGGGGCCAAGTCGAAAGCGAAGGAGATCGCTCCGATAGGGAATGAAGCTGCACCAATAGGCGACAATAACTCACCAATAGGGAGTGAGACCGTACCGATTGGGAGTGACGCCACAGAAAAAGTACCCGTGACGGGGCTGGAGTACAATGACAAGGGGCGTCTGACATCAGCTTGCTTGGCATACTTTGGAGGGAAGTTTTCCGATTACCTCAAAACGAACAAAGGGCAGTCGATAGGTGATGAAAAGCTGCCGTTGCCCGTGTGTACCGAAGAAGAAGCGAAGGCTTTGGAAAGTAAGCATCATTTTCTATCACATTTTCTGTTGCTCATGAATCATCAGAGGAAGGGCGTATTCAGCAACAAGAATTCCTGGAAACAGGAGATCCATCCAAGGTCAGCAAATTCGTGCGCAAGTGGATAATGCAGTTCCCAAAGTACATTCCAGAAGCAAGCTTCACAACACGTTCCCTGGCAGAACTGGTCCATTGTACGAGCCAGGGAAATACTAGGTGCAGATTCCACCGCCGAAGTAGAGGTTCCAAGATAGTCGACGGATGCGGTTGTAATGCAGTGGAGGGAACGACTCAGTTTGACTCCACGGATGGAGACGTGGCGGCGGCTGCGGCTGCGGCTGCAGCTGCAGCTGCGGACGATTACGATGACGAAGCTGATACAGAGGTTGAAGGGGATGTTAACGGAGAGAAGTGGTTCGTGCAGGGGAATGAGGGTGGATCAGAAATTGCTAGTAGCCACAGGACCCGCAGGACACACTTCGACTGTGGGTGTCGCGCCAACGAGGTTTTGATAGACTTCTACCTTTGGAAGACGGGAACAGCGAAGACGGGAAGCGCACGCAATCCAGTCGTCAGGGAGAGCATGAAGCAGGACTATTTGAAGAATAGACATCGCTCGTTCGTGGTTTCGAACCACAAAAGGGCAACCTGTCTCACAATTGACGACATATTCATTGAAGAAAAGTCGGAGGGCTTTCAGACGCGTCACAGAAGCTTTATGCACCTCAAGTCCCTTTCCCGCATGGCAATGCGTCTTCAGCGAAAGGGATACATGGTACAGGTAAAATTTGATTCTGATGCTATTATCGAGGGCATCGCAAATGCCGCGTTCTCAGCTGATTCTGATGACTCTGAGTAGTTAATCCGTCTCATATATAGTATAAAGTACCCGTATGTACGGTACTGATAATATGAACCATATATTCTTGTTAGTTGCTCAGCTGAACGCGTATTTCGACCGTCAAGTTCACATTTATGGCACAGCCACATCCAGATTTGGACGTACGCATTGGTGTACACCCTCACTATATTTGTGTTTGTTGTTGGTTCGCACCTAGCAGACTCTACAGCGCACCAACAGTTAAAGGATATTTGTATTTTTGATGCTTGTATAATGCCTGACTCGTTCGTCTTTCTTTCGCCTTGTTCTCGTCTTTGCATCGGACGCGTTTTTCTTAATAAAAGGACGACTAATTTGATATTCTCGCATCAAGGGAGGAACGATCGTTAGGCAAGAATGGGGTCTTTGGGCGAACTGATGGTGACGCGTGACAATCTGTTTCACGAACCACCATCATCACCCGCGCAGCTCTCGAGCACGCCCGACTGGGAGCTCGAGAAGGCTTTCTTTTTCATCATTATCTATTACCTACAACCTCCTATTGCTATTCTTTTATCGCTTTCCTTGGTACTACACCAAAATCGGCTTTGCTAGGCTGTGACTTGGCACTGGCTGCTAGCAGGGGTTAGAAATGAGCTCCATCCATTATCGAAACTGGAGTGTCGCTATTTAAGCTGCGTATATATTTTGCGCTATGTGGTGTTTCTCTCTGACACAGATGATCCTCCGTCTTCTTCTGATTAGCATCCTTCCTCCATTCTCTGGTTTCGGAGCAGGAACGTTGCACAGAAAATAGACAAAGTGTGCTACGGTATGTGATTTAGACGGCATTCTATCAAGCCCCTTACTCACCAATTTCCACTCCTACCGCTCCCTAATGCTATTCCAACAACCACGGTGAGCCTCATACGGCCACACGTTCATCGCTATTTCCTGCTGTGCTATTTTGCTGTTCCGGTTGTCCTTGCCACAGCAACAACCTCTGTGAGCCTAGCACGGCCACATGTTGATCGCTTTTCCTGCTGCGCTTTCCTGCTGTGCTTGCTATCCTTGCCACAGCAACAACCTCTGTGAGCCTTGTACGGCCATATGTTGATCGCTATTTCCTGCTATGCTATTCTGCTGTTTCCGGCTATCCTTGCCACAGCAACAACCTTTGCGAGCCTTAGACGGCCGCATGTTGATCGCTATTCCATGCTATTCTGCTGTCCGGCTATTCGTGCCACAGCAACAACCTCTGTGAGCCTCGTACGGCCATATGTTGATCGCTATTTCCTGCTATCCCGGCGATCCCTGCCGCTCCCACAACCTCTGTGAGCCTTATACGGCCGCATGTTGTTTGGTATGCCATTTTGTTCTGCTTCCGGCTATCCTTAACACACCAACAACCTCTGTGAGTCTCGCACGGCCACATGTTGATCACCTTTTGCTATTTCGCTGTTCCGTCTATCCCACTACCTTCGCTATTCCTGTTATCATGATACCCCACTACTCCTGCCTTTTCATCCACCTTGATATTTTCCTTCACCCAACTATTTTCGCACTGCCACTCCCGCTACCCTTACCCCGCTTGTCCTGCTATCCCGCTTATCCTTGTGTGGTAGTGCAACCTGCACCACTACGATTAATTTAGATTGTGTACAGTTCGTGACAGCGCGACGGGTACATAGTCGAATACAATTATTCTTGGATCACTACCTCCATCGTGCGAGACTGCTCGACGCGCTTTCGAGCCGGGCTATGCCCCCAGCGGCATCCTGGACTGCTCCACCTCTACCCCATTATTCTACATATTCTCGTTATTTGGTGGCCAACGAGCCAGCACACAATGTATTTTATTTTATTTGCATTTATAATACCATCCAGGTTGTTTTATGATACAAGTGATGATTGGTTACCATCACCAATTTAGCCCTCTTTGTGTCACTTCCTACGAATATTTCTTTCTCAATATCCAGGGGTACCAGATAAAGATTCCAGAACAAGTCGTGGTATGAAAATAATCGCAACGCCTTGGTCCACTTATGATTAACGGCAAATGCGCAATCTCCTTCCTTCCTGGTGAACTTGTGGTAAATTTAGAAACGGAACCAAACCGGAACAGTGCTAAGTAAACCCGAGGAACGTCCGGTGCAAGTTTAGTCAGCACCGAGACCGAGAGTCAGCACGTGATACGGTTATAATAGTCGGCATGTGCGGCGTTGATACGACTGGTGTTCGGCTGTGACTGAACTGTAACCAAGTATCTATCCTACTTAATTTTCGGCATAATAAACACGTTTATTATTAAGTCTACATAAGTACAGAGCGAGGATAGCTACATGTTTGGCTAGGGGAAACCATTCTACGAACCCTAGGACGAACCTTACGAATGCTAGAGTTAGTTATAGTAGTTCCTCGGAAATGCGTGGAACGCTTTAACAGCGATGCAGCAGGATCGAAGGCTCCTAGGATAATATTCAACCATCAGGAATGTAAGCTAGAGCCTGCTGATAATAAGCTTAAACGGCGCTATAGCCACTTATTATTACGCAGTGCGCGATGCGTCCACATCTACCTAATATGGAAAACGGAAAGTTCCCACCATATGAAAGTACATGTAAACTACTGCCAACGTTCCTAGGAACGCTAACTCAAGGCGGTAGGACTGATCCTAGCATTAACAAAGTACATTACTGGTCCCTAGGAACATAGTGGGCACTATGCAAACGACGAGACAAGCACTAGTAATGTCAATTAGGACTTGCCGACGTCTGCTCGAGTCAGATTGCTGATAAACCTAAAAGGAGAAGCTCCTAGGAACGCTTACACATGGTCTTAAGACCCTCGGATATGCGCAGTTACCTTAAACGGCAGTTGTGGAGCCGAGGATTATAGATCCATACGATACCACGGTACTCCGATGCTTCGGACCCTACGACGTCGATCAATGATCGTCGGCTAATGCGAATAAGCGCCCTCGGAGCGTCATGCTCGAGTCAGCGACTTGCCCAACCATACGAACCCTTCCGAGGGTATACAAAAACACGCATGGTACCTACTGGTTGCTTATGCATCGAGTGGAGCTACCTAGCGTTAACCAATAATATTATTTCCTGTATTTTCCGAGCATTTCCGATCCGCTCCAAGTATTCCTGTATTTTCCGAAACCTAGCAGTATATAAGCAGCCTGTAAATTACCGTAGCACCCCAGATAAACTAGAACCCAGTTGTCCACATTCGAGGAACGCGCATTGAGTTGCAAACTCCTAGGATCGACCTTTGGTACCTAATAAATCTCCGCGAGAGTTGGTTTTATTGAACAGACTACCTACCGTGTCATTTGAGCATCTTGGCGTTAGTTGAGCGACTTGAGTTAACTTGCAGAGTTCTCGAGGAACCTAAATAAACGTATTGGGATAAAGTTTCCTCTGTCTTAAGTGACATAAAGCTTAATACCCGCCTAAGTGGCAAGAATTGTCTAAGTGACGCCTAAGTGGCCCGTTCCTAGGGATAAGTTCCCTGCCTAAGTGGCAAATTGTCTAAGTGACGCCTAAGTGGCCCGTTCCAAGGGATAAGTTCCCTGCCTAAGTGGCAAATAGTCTAAGTGACGCCTAAGTGGCCCGTTTAGGATTGAGTCCCCTTTCTAAGTGATTAAAAGACTTTGGATTAAGTATCCAGCCTAAGTGGCGAACTACCTACACACTACATCTTGTGGAAACACATTAAATCTACGTTTACACTTTCCGAGGAACTTCGCTTTGTGCGTAAGCTACTCAAACACTTGTGATCTTCGATCCTAGGAAACGTTCTGTTGCATTAGAGAGCGTATCTTTAGAGAGAAAACATAATCAACGACGCGTATCGCGTATCCCTCCCACGAAAGAACTAATCACATTGATTGGGTTTTGTTTCGGAGTATATACAAAGTACAAATCGTACATACACACTCAACCCCGCAGCAAGCACCTTATCTGGAGCCCACCGCGAGGGAGGGTGTTTTCTTTCACTAAAGTTACGAGTCTCGAAGTGAGAGATTGCATCTTGGTGTCCAGATTAAACGAGTGAATAAACCTTGACGAGGTTTATTAAAAACAAAAACACAAAAATATTTGGCTGAAGCTCAATTAAATCGGTTCTAAAGTTCCGAGGAAGCTAAAGTGGATAATCAACCGGCAGGACAAGCTAAACGAGTTAGGCAAACGAATAACTCGAGACAAGCAGGTTTCGCGGAATTACCTACTAGGGTTCCTAGGAAAAGACAAAGCAGAGCGAGTACGCCCTCCCAAAGAGTTCCAGGAGACTTTCCAGCTGAACCAAGCAGAGAGCGACCTACAACTCCAGAAAATAGGCAGTTAATCAGACCTCCGAGTGCGCCTCAGAGACCGGTTAATCGACCTACTATCGATACAAGTTCTCTCGAAGATCCTAGGGAGACAACTTCAGAATCAGATAGCTTAGAAGTCATCGCTAGTCTATTAGACAAGTTGAATCTAGCTCCTAATTCACCAACACAACCTACTACAAGTAGACCAACTACTCCGGTATCACCAAAGATGGGTTTCCCTTCTCCTATGAGCAGAGATGCGCCGAAGTTCGATGAAAAGAGTCCCGAGGAACTCCTCCGCTTCATACAGCGAATGGAAGATCTCTGGGTTCAATATCCTACTGAAGCTGATACGGATGAAAAGAAAATTATTATGTTAGGGAAATATGCTTCGCCAGTATGCGAGGATGATTGGAAGTCTTTTAACGCATATACCGGGAAAGACTGGTCAAAGTTTAAAGACGAATTGATCGCTTCGTATCCAGCGGCAATGCGCCTACAAAAAGGATCTCTACACGACCTTGATAAACTATGCTCGAGATATGTAGACAGGAATAGCTTGATGAAAACAGACCTAGAGGAAATCATGGCGCTGAAACTAAAGTTTACCACTCTATCTCGAAAGCTAGCGGGTCAAGTGTCTGAAAGGGATCTAATACAACGATTCTTGAGCTGTTTAGAAAGAGGTTTCAGAGACGAAATCTCGCAGGCACTACATGTCATCGACATGGCGCAAAATAAA
This sequence comes from Agrocybe praecox, assembly GCA_964017145.1. Taxonomy (NCBI): domain Eukaryota; kingdom Fungi; phylum Basidiomycota; class Agaricomycetes; order Agaricales; family Agrocybaceae; genus Agrocybe; species Agrocybe praecox. The sequence continues at coordinate 19,907 of OZ024852.1, forward strand.
GATAGTCTAGGTCTAGGAACCGATTTCAAAGTCGCCAAAGTCATGGAAATTGTTGTAAACATGGCTTTGAGAAGGTCACAATCTATTTTGAACGAAGGGGATAAAGAAACTCGTTCTGAAAAACCTTCCTCGAGAAGGAGAACGATGGAAACTCAACCCGAGGAAACTCCTGAGTTCTTCCCTAAAATAGAGGAGACCGTGGCTAGGCTCTCTGATGGCTTAAATCTTCTATTAAAGAAGTCAGAGGTACAGGAAAAGCGAGCAGAAGCTGCGGAGAGGAAGTTTGAAAGCCTACAATCTACCCTAGTAAGTTGGAAGCAATCAGCTGTGGCCCCTCAACCAACGCAACCGTCTTCTATGTACCCTAGGCCTTATGATAGGTCTTCCTACAATAATTCAAATGGGTTCCAACCCAGTCACTGCTATTATTGTAGAGAGCCTGGACATCGTCTAGCTGACTGTGCGGCAGCAGATAAACATGTAAAGTCGAATTGGATCAAAAGGAATTCCGAGGGAAAGTATGCGCTAGCGTCTGGACAGCCCATACCTCTCCAAGGATTCAGGTCTATGAGAGAAGCAGTAGAAAACATGTACCGTAATAAACCAGGGATTATTCCCAACGCCAAAATCCAAGCCATGCAAGGGTATTATCCTGAGTATGAAGAAGATTGTGAGATGTTCGTTCAATCCGAGGAAGTTTGCCCTCCCGCGGAAGACATCTCTAGGCGCTTAGACGACTTAGTAAGAGAGCATGGAAAAGAAGCTCTCGAACGAGTACTCTTTGGCGAAGGTGCGGTAGATGCTTTCGAAAATTTTCCTTAAGTTCAAGGATAGGACCACCTGCAGCTGGGGCTAAGAGAATAAGTCCGAGAACAGCTACGAACCTTGAGAACAATAACAGCAGGAGTAAAGGGATGTTTAGTAAAGAAAAGAAAAGTGTCAGATTCGATAAAGAACCAGAAGTTCCTAGAGAAGAGACACGACCAGAAAATAGTAAAAAGAGCGAGACCAAAAGACCGTTGTTACCTTACATAGATGTACCGCCTATGTCTAGAGTATCGAGGCCTACGAATACTTCCTCGGACGAGAAGAAAGAGGAAAGACCCGTGCCTGCGTACCGTACTAGGGCACCTGTGGAAGATAGCACGGACGGAAATAAAATGGTGGACGACATATTGGATATGTCCATATCAGTACCATTAAAACACTTAGTGGGAAGTGCGCCACACATACGAGAGGCGTTAAGAAAGAATTTTACGAAAACTAGACAAGCAGTGCTTATGGAGGAGATCCTAGAAGATGATCATGAAACAGAGATGTGTTCCAAGGGACACGAGGAACTTCCCCTGTATCATGAAATCGAGACAGGCTTAGCTGTAGAACAGTTGCCGGTTTCTCAATTCCTCCTAGCAAAAGATTGTCCAAGCTTGAGTAACCTTCCTGCAGACGCCATTGTAGCCAGTGACCCTTATTATCAGTTTGCGCTCGAACATAACGGAGCCGTACCCAAGGAACCTTATAGGGACCGTGCTAGGAACGCTGAAAGTCTTCGGGAGATTCAAGTGCAAATTAATAATGTAGGATTCGAAAATGCTATCTTAGACAGTGGATCTCAGATTGTATCTATGTCACAACAAGTCGCTGTAGAGATGGGATTATCCTGGAACCCTTCCCTTAGCATAAATATGCAAAGTGCCAACAACCAGTTAGAACGGACTCTAGGAATCGCAGAGAACGTAAAAATAATGGTTGGAGGGATAGTGGTCTATCTACAGATACATATCGTCAGGAACCCGCCTTACAGGGTGCTCCTAGGAAAGCCTTTTGACACGGTTACGACGAGTGTAGTAAAGACTATGACGGACGGATATGTGGAGGTTCTCTTGACTGATCCTAACTCCAAGAGGCGAGTAGTAATTCCTACTTATGCTCGAGGAAAGGGACCGATTGAGCTGCAAAAAGAAAAGTTTGACGAGAAAGTGGTGGAACTACCGCCTAAGTCTCCAGACGACCCTTTTTAAATTGCCTTAATGAACTGGAAGACCAGGGAGAGGCGGCAGTTGTTTTTGAATATGATCATAAAACCGGAGAAATAAAAATAGAATCGTATACGACACAGGTGGATAAGAAAGCATTTTCCAAGGATGGCCTAAGAAATGTTTTCTTGTCAAGAGCAGTAGATAGCGAGCATGTAGAGACTGCGGACAAAAGAAAGTTCCAGATTTATCTACAAGATATTAAACCAGAGGTTAAAGAGAATGAACCTTCCGCTTCAGTTTTCCTAGGAAAAAAGTACAAACCGGTAGACAAGAAAGTCCGACCGGTTTACACTGAACTTCCAGAAAACTTGAGAATCCATCGAAATATTAAAGGGGATCCATTGCAGGATATGCCACCCTTAAGTGTTAATCCACCAGACTTCCAACCAACAGGAAGGTACACCGAGGAACGCATGAAAGCCTTTGACGCTAAGCACGAAGGGGACTTTCTGTGGTCCGAGGAACGGAAATCAATACACGAGCTACTTATGAACCAGAACGAAGCTTTCGCTTGGGATGATTCGGAAAGAGGAAAATTCAAGGAGGAGTTCTTTCCACCGGTCATTATGCCTACGGTAGAACACACTCCTTGGGTGTTTAAAAACATTCCAATTTCACCAGGATTGTACGAACCATTGTGCGAGTTAATCCGATCTAAGCTAAAAAGTGGAGTAATGGAACCTTCATGCTCGTCCTATCGCTCGAGATGGTTTGCTGTATTAAAGAAAGATGGGAAAAGTCTTCGAATAGTCCAAAGCTTGGAACCTTTGAACGCTGTTACTATAGCACACTCAGGTGTTCCACCAGCTGCGGAAGAGCTCGCTATTCACTTCTGTGGACGTGCTTGTGTTGGAATGGGAGATTTGTACGTTGGATATGATGAGAGAACTTTAGCTGAAAGCTCTAGGGATCTTACCACTTTCCAATCACCCTTTGGAGCGCTTAGGTTAACCACCTTACCAATGGGTTGGACAAACTCAGTACCTATATTCCATGACGATGTAACCCATATCTTACAGGATGAAATTCCTGAGTACACAAGTCCATATATCGACGACGTAGGTTTCCGAGGACCGGCCTCTCGTTACCAAAATGAGGATGGGACCTATGAAGTGTTACCCGAGAACCCTGGCATTAGGAAATTCGTTTGGGAACACTTACAAAATGTAAATCGAATTATACAACGGATGAAATACTCTGGAGGAACTTTCTCCGGGTATAAAACCGTCATATGCGCAGATGCTGTAGAAGTAGTAGGACATTTATGTTCCTCGGATGGACGTAAGCCTACTGAGAGTCGAGTTAAGGTTATCCTCGATTGGGGACCTTTGAAAAATGTGTCGGATGTGCGCTCCTTCTATGGAACTTGCGGAGTATTGAGAGCATATATTCCTAGGTTTGCAGATCGTGCAAAACACATCCACAAGCTAATGCGAGCAGGAGTACCTTTCGAATGGGGTCCTGATCAAGAAAAGAGTATGCAGTTAATGAAGGAAGGGGTCCGAGATGCTCAGTGCTTAAAGCCTATAGACTATCATGGTCAGGGAGATATAGTACTAGCAGTGGACACTTCTTATATTGCAGCAGGCTGGTACATCTACCAAGAGGATAGTCAAGATCCTAGGAAACGCTACTATGTTACCTTTGGATCTCAGTCCTTGGAAGAACACGAAGCTAGATACTCTCAGCCTAAACGAGAACTCTACGGACTCAAATTAGCACTTGAGAAAAATAGAAAACATTTAATTGGAGTCCGAAAGTTGATTGTCGAGACGGATGCTAAGTATATCGCTGGAATGCTTCGCAATCCCGATCTTATGCCTAATGCTACAATCAATCGCTGGATCGATCAAATTGGGATGTATCATTTTACTCTAAGGCATGTACCAGGAAAGACATTCGGGCCTGACGGACTCTCTAGGAGGCCAAGGCAGCCCAATGATCCACCCTTAAGGGAGGCTGGTTCCGAGGAAATGGAGCCAGAAGCGCCCATCAAAATAGAGTTTGCGGATCCTAATGGGCCTATGCCGTTGGAAACCGAGACCTTCAAAGATAAGATAGATTCCCGAGGAGGATATCTACAGGAGGTTTCTGAACCATTACCATTAGAATCTTTCATTAGTCTAATAGAAAAAGACGATGAGTACGAGGGCATTGCTAGAGACGTCGAAGACTTTTCAGAAGAGCTTGCTAAAGCAGATGAGTTTCGTATGTCGGAAAAAGCTTTCCTAGAAGAACACATCAGTCGAAATAAAGAGGCTCTAGGAGAAGAGAGATGTGCTTATGTGCAACAGCTAGTATCTACACTTATGTTACCCGAGGAAAACGAATTTAAGAAAATACGATATCCCGAGGAACATAGGTCGGACACAGCTAAAGCACAAGACCACAAGTTAGATTGGGTGATGGAATGGCACAAGGATCGATCCTTCAGACCGATAGGGATGTCCGAGAAACAGTATAAACGTTTTATAACATTAGCAAAACGATTCATACTATTCGAGGAACGTTTGTATCGAAGGGGAGATGGAACCAAGCACCGATTAGTGGTCTCCAAAGATAAAAGGATGTACATGTTGACGGCTGCGCATGATCATGTGGGGCACCGAGGATTCTATGCGACTAATCAGTTGCTAGTGGAACGATTTTGGTGGCCAGAAATGGAGAAAGATGTGAACTGGTTCGTTAAGACATGTCATAATTGTCAGGAAAGACAAAAGACATTAATAAGAATAAAACCATCTATTACACATACCCCTTCTATTTTTCAAAGTATGCATGCGGACTGTATCAACATGACTCCTCCATCGAACGGTTGCTCGTATATTGTCCATGGAAGGTGCGCTCTATCTTCTTATATGGAAGGGCGACCCTTAAAAAAGGAAAATGGCAAGTCAATCGGTCAATGGATCTGGGAAGACATCATTTGTAGATGGGCTTGTATGGTGGAGTTCATAACAGACAATGGGGGACCATTTTTAGCTGCTGCACGATGGCTCGAGGAAAAATATGGGATTAAGGGAATTCGTATTTCACCCTATAACTCGAAGGCCAATGGCGCTATAGAAAGACCACATTGGGATGTCAGACAAATGCTGTACAAAATGCTAGGAAAAGACGATGTGAACAAGTGGTTCTGGTTCTTTCCTTACATTAAGTGGGCAGATAGAGTAACGGTCAGGAAACGTCTAGGATGTTCACCTTTCTTCATGGTAACAGGGGCATCACCAATTCTACCTTTAGACGCCCAAGAAGCTACTTGGTTGGTTAAACCTCCTGAGCGAATTTTATCAGATGAAGAGTTAATTGGATTCCGAGCAAAAGCGCTCGCCAAACATAAACTTCATGTGGATGAGATGCGCAAAAGGGTAGACCAAGATAAATACGAGCGTCTATTGAAATATGAGCAAGACCACAAAGCTGTCATCAAGGACTACGTTTTTAAACCAGGAGATTTGGTTTTGGTACGGAATACTACCATAGAAAAATCCTTGGATAAGAAAATGAAACCTAGGTACCTAGGACCGATGATTGTCATACGACGAACTCGGGGAGGGTCCTATATAGTCGCTGAAATGAATGGAGCGGTCTTACAAAATAAAATTGGAGCCTTCAGAGTAGTACCATACTATGCTAGAGAACATCTAGAACTACCTGAGTCGATTCAGACTCTGATAGATATGCCAACTTCGGCACTAGATTTGATTGAGAATGGACCCGAGGATGTGTACGACCCGATACTAGGAGAAGTGACTCTCCGAGGATCGACTTCAGAAAACGAAAATGAAAATGAGTAAAAAGACAAATATATTATGAGTCTACTCGAATATAGCTTGTACCCTAGGAAGGATAAGACTAGTCCTTTTTAGCGTCAACCTGAGCTTTCTCGAGGGAGACGATTTGGCGCTGAATGAATTGACGCTGCCCAACAGACTGCCAGATCTGGTAGTCAACATCCTGAGCACTGTCCCGGAGACACCTAAGGTGACGCTCAAGTGCAGCGACATCGCGGTTTTGAGGGAACTTCGCAGTGATGCTCTCAGCAATGTTCATAGCGACGGCTGTAGATTGAGGCGAGAAGGTGTTTGGAAGAATAGTGTTCTCGAGGGTAACTAAAGCAAGAAAATTAGTATCCGAGGAACAAAACACATAAGAGAAAATCAAAACGTACTGTCCACAGTATCCTTGGTTTTGCTCTTCTTGACCGACTTGGACGCTTTCTTGTAAGATCCAGAGTCTGTAGCAATTCCAGGAACGTCCTCGAACTCGAGCATGCGAGTTTCAGCACGTTTCTCGGCCTTGGAAGGTTTCGAGGAAGAGGAAGCCTCCGGCTGGTACGAGTAATGAATCAGTCCCAATTTCCTAGGAAGAGAAATAAGGTACTTGCCTTGGGAGAGAGGACCTCTCTTTTAGATCCTTTACCTTTGCGGCTCTGCGACGCGGGGGGAGCGCTGACAATAGAAGCCACCTCCACCATGTCGTCGTCGACTTGCATAGCCTGCACCGCGTGAATAAGGTTCATAAGGAAAGGGGATAGGGTTTTCATTACCTCGTCAGAAGTCAGCTCAAAATTAGAGGTAGTAGAAGATACGACCTCTACCTCTTCCGAGTCAACCTTCTCTTTATACAAACGACCAGAGCGTTGTTTGTTCTAACGAAAAGCGTCAGTCAAAACGATCCGAGGAAGTAAAAGGAATGGACATACCGCGGTGTGTGCTCCATTATCTGCAACCTCAGGGTCCGCAGTTGTGGCTTTTTCGACAGTTTCGGACGAAGTCTTCTTCTTCAGATTCATGAATGGAGGACCGCCGGGGCAGTAGAGACCAGTAGAAGTGCGCTTGGCATAGATGAACTTGATGAGAAGGCTAACGGACTGGGCCTCCTTGGAGAACCTCCTGGAATACTCGCTGCCTAAGCGTACGAGTGCTGCAAGAGAATCTCGGAGATTGAACACCAAGTCAAACGCCTCTTGTCCAGCGAGCCAGACGTTGTCTGACTGTTCGAACCAGGGAGCCTGAGCGATGTCGAGGGAAGCGTGTTAAGCAGAGAAGAGCGGTCCTAGGAAGGTCACTTACAAGTTTCTCGCAGATGAGAGCCAAGTGAGCGGAGGCTGACTCGCCATTTTTCTCCGAGGAAATGGTTTCGGCTTTGGCAAGGTGGTATTGCACACCTACCGCAGCTTTTACCTCGAGGACGCTGGGAGAAAGGTCGGGCATGCAAGAAAAAGCGTGTACCGGGAAGATAGCACCTTGGTGTTGAATCCTAGGACCTCGAAAATCGACCCGCCTTTATAGTGCTGTGGTAAAATTTAACAGAGTCGTCATTCCGAGGAACCATGTGGCCCCGCTCGGGAGGACATGTGCGCGAGGAGACACAACAATGAAAATTTTACTCGGACTACGAGAGCGGAAGTGCAAATTGTATTGAGGAGCGAGTTGGAGCGTAATGGCTGCATATGGGCAACGGTGGATCGATCAAAAAAGGGGTACAGTACAAATACTACTCTACTGATCGAATGAAAACTTCACCATTCCGGTGAAGCGCATTTGGAACCCTAGGAATGAAGCCCGCTCTGGAAAAACTCTTCTAAGATATTTGGCCTTGGTGCCACATGCGAAACTTGAAAATGCGCTGAAGTTTGCTGGTTAGTGCGAGTGGAGCGTTGGATGCGAGGAACGATTCAAGGCGATCCCCCCACGAACCGCCGCGCGACTGAAACCCAGTTGCATTAATAATTTAATCCGAGGACAGTTCTTGCGATCATAACGTACCATTACAGTACGCTCGGAACACCTAGGAAGTGTGTGGTCGAATAAAACACGACATATCCAGGCGTTCATCGGCGAGGCAGTGAAATTCATGTACCATATGACCACCCAGTGAAAGCTAATGTCAATGAATATGTGTCCAAGCTCTGTGCCGTACTTGATGTCGTCGGGATGGAATTGCATCTAAGAGGAGTGAGTTCTCCTCGCATACAACATAAGGACGACGAGTTGGTCTTACCAAGGCAGCGGTTACCTTGAGTATGAGCTCCAGGGGAGGCAAGTTACGCTCCTTTTGGGGTTCCTCGGTACCGTTGGCAGGATTGGAAAGTGCTTCGTCCAGGCGTTGTTTGGCGCTGACAAGTGCGAACCATCGTTGATCAGTTCCTAGGAACGTTACTCGAGCAGGATTAGCCTGGATAGGCGTCTCTAGCAAATCGTCAAGTATGTCCAGATACAACATAGCCTCAGTTTGATACTGGTCCATGGTATCTGACAATGCTTGGGGGTTGAAGATGACTCCTAGGGGTGGGTAGACGGACATAGCCAAGGAGCCGTCGAGGTTCAGCCTTTCGTTTGTCGCACCTTTTATGGGCCCCTGGAAGATCGCGCTGGATACTTTTGTTGCACGCGGCCACACGGAATTAGGCCATCATTTTTTTTCCAATCTGGGAAGATGATTAGCCGTTTTTGGTTGTGCTGCTAAGCGAAACACGGGCATCTCCGGCATATCAGATTTTCCTAGGTCGACCGGGAGGTCGCTTCTTTAAGTTGGGGGGAGCCGGCCTACCAGCCAACAGAGATATCCTAGCAACTTGGAAGAGCCGTCTTCTTTTAAGTTTCTCAAGGGCTTATAAGTTTTCTTGAAATACTTAAGGGAGATTCTTAGAAATGTTGTGCAAAGTAAACGAACAAGAAAAAAGATTATAAATTTCGTTGGGGCAAAGAACCCGCAAAAAGGGATATACGTTGTACAAAAATATAAAGAACCCCGACCTACGAAAACGCTACTCTAGAAAATGAATAAGACATAGTGTTCTAATTTAATAGAACCGAAAAGATTTTCTAGGAGAGTTAAGCAGGGGGGGCGCTTGCGTCATCATTCGCAACGACTGGCTCCATGACCACGTCCTCTTCCGCCCGAGGAACCTCTATAACCAAGTCATCCTGATCCGCAGGCAACCCGGCGGTGCTAGCAGAGGTATTGACGATGGTAGAAGGTGCGTCAACGGGGATGTGGAAGAAGGGGAGAGACGAGTCGAGCAGGGTGCGAAGACGAGGTGGAAAGCGAGCCTTGATCGCATCAGGCATGCGGCGAAGAAGAAGTTCGAGCGTTTGGATACGGTCGTCCGCGTCGGAAGGAGGAAAGTTCAGTGCAGAGAGTTGACGGCAGAACGCCTGAAAGACGTGCACGTCCTCGAAAGCGGAGCGGATGATAGCGCCGGGACCTTCTGGGAAAAGAACGACCGTGTCACGAATGAACTGCTGCATTTGGATCTCGAGATCGATGGATATGGCCTGCTGGGACCTAAAGAGGTCCAAGAGGCGACGTTCCTGTTCGCGAGATTCGCGGGCACGCTCGACAAGGTCCTTGAGATCTAAAAAGAAGACGTTTAGTAATAGATTTTTGAGAAAGACAAAGAAATATGGGACTTACGATGAATGGAAAAAGTACCGCGCTCGTAGGCAGCGTTGCGGTGAGCGAGTCGGACTGTGTCCTCCGCCTTGTGATCACAGCACGTAATGTGGCGGGTGTCACAAGTACCGCAGAGTTGTCCGAAGACGGCAGGGGTACATTCAAGGAGTTGACCAACGCACACGCTGCATTCCGTTGCATGCTATGAAAAGAAACGTTTAGCATAAAGGAAAAAGATTGCGGAAGCAGAGACTTACAGGTTCGACGTGCGGAGTGAACCCTAGGACGTCGTCCCATCGAATGACGGACGACAGGGGAGCAGAATAGGCGGAAAGGTTGGCGGCACGCTGCTCAGCGGCTGCCTTCTTGCCCGACTAAGAAATAAAAAGTCAGCTCATAAGGAGCAAGGACTGGAAAAATAAAATAAAATAGAAAACATACCTTATGAGTCGTATGGGGCTCAGTCTTGACGAAGTCCTGAGTAGCCTTGATACTACCTCGTTTGGGACGCTTCGCGGAGGGGTCGTCGTCGGCCACTTCCGAGGAAGTGTGGACGCGTTTGTTGCGAAGAGTGCCAATACGAGAAGGTGGTGGAAGCAAGACTTCCGAGACGAGCTTTCGAGTAGAAGAGCGAGTGGAATGAACGGGCGTGAGAGTCGCGATAGAAGGGAGAAGAGAGCCACTAACTTCGACACCATCGGAGCTGGGAGCAGGGACAGGCGTCGCGCCGTCCTCCGATACCCCCTCGAGCTCGTCGATGTCCGGCTGGACTAGAGGTGCGTCTTCGTCCTCGGAACTGGAATCGACGACGTGCGTTGCAGCTTTCGAAGAGGATGGACGCTCGGGCTTAGGGCGCGGGTTTTTGGACGAGGTTTTCTTCGCACCCTTCGCGTTCTTCGTGTTCTTCGTGTTCTTCGCGTTCTTCGCGTTCCTTGTTGCAATCTGCTTTTGAATCTTGGCATACTGGTTCAAGAATTCATCGGCGTCGGATCCAACGTCGCACTGGTTCCATAATTCGGCAGTCGTGGCCAGAGAGGGGGTACCGTTAACGTAGAATTCGTCGAAAACCTCCACTACTGGTTCCGATGGAGGACAAAACATGAGACAAAGAGTCGCCACAGTAGCCCATCGAAGGCGAAACCGGCATAGGAGCTTATGAGCTTCGGGACGAGTCCAAGAACCGCTCTAAGGATGAGGGCGGTGTAAGGACATGGTAACATAAGAAAAAGAATGGAAGGGACGTACGATGTGGGGTTGCATGGCCTCTAGCACAGGGACCGCATACCCGGCGATGGTCAAAGCCCTTTGTTTTGAACGGACCGAGGCAAGGAAAGGCTTCACAAGGTCGTTCAGAGTATCAAACTCGGATTTGAGAAGCAAGTAGGCCTTCTCGGCGTCGAGAGAAGACAAGGAGTCAACGTCGTACTCGATAAAGCCGGCCGGGTACGAGGCCTTACCAAAGGTAGACATAGGGATAAAGGGAAGGAAAGAAAAGGGGGACTTAGCGAATAAACCCTACCAGACCTCCTTATATCCTAGGGGAAAATCGACCCTGAACCAGAAGCGATTACGACGTGACTCGTATCAAACTTCTCAAGAGTTTATTTCGTTATTCGCAAAGGCCTTAAGGCGCGGAGAACTCGAAACTAAAAATAGCATGAGCTTGTAATTAATAAAGAAAAGCTTACAAGTAATATGGCTAAGTCCGATAGTAAAAGACCTGTCAAAGAGAAAGATAAGACGAGAGTTTTTATCTGATAGGCAAGCAAAAACCAGAAAACGGCAGAGGCCTAACTCGAAGTATGACTGAGGACAGTCCGAATTATAAGTTGGGGGGAGATGATACGACTGGTGTTCGGCTGTGACTGAACTGTAACCAAGTATCTATCCTACTTAATTTTCGGCATAATAAACACGTTTATTATTAAGTCTACATAAGTACAGAGCGAGGATAGCTACATGTTTGGCTAGGGGAAACCATTCTACGAACCCTAGGACGAACCTTACGAATGCTAGAGTTAGTTATAGTAGTTCCTCGGAAATGCGTGGAACGCTTTAACAGCGATGCAGCAGGATCGAAGGCTCCTAGGATAATATTCAACCATCAGGAATGTAAGCTAGAGCCTGCTGATAATAAGCTTAAACGGCGCTATAGCCACTTATTATTACGCAGTGCGCGATGCGTCCACATCTACCTAATATGGAAAACGGAAAGTTCCCACCATATGAAAGTACATGTAAACTACTGCCAACGTTCCTAGGAACGCTAACTCAAGGCGGTAGGACTGATCCTAGCATTAACAAAGTACATTACTGGTCCCTAGGAACATAGTGGGCACTATGCAAACGACGAGACAAGCACTAGTAATGTCAATTAGGACTTGCCGACGTCTGCTCGAGTCAGATTGCTGATAAACCTAAAAGGAGAAGCTCCTAGGAACGCTTACACATGGTCTTAAGACCCTCGGATATGCGCAGTTACCTTAAACGGCAGTTGTGGAGCCGAGGATTATAGATCCATACGATACCACGGTACTCCGATGCTTCGGACCCTACGACGTCGATCAATGATCGTCGGCTAATGCGAATAAGCGCCCTCGGAGCGTCATGCTCGAGTCAGCGACTTGCCCAACCATACGAACCCTTCCGAGGGTATACAAAAACACGCATGGTACCTACTGGTTGCTTATGCATCGAGTGGAGCTACCTAGCGTTAACCAATAATATTATTTCCTGTATTTTCCGAGCATTTCCGATCCGCTCCAAGTATTCCTGTATTTTCCGAAACCTAGCAGTATATAAGCAGCCTGTAAATTACCGTAGCACCCCAGATAAACTAGAACCCAGTTGTCCACATTCGAGGAACGCGCATTGAGTTGCAAACTCCTAGGATCGACCTTTGGTACCTAATAAATCTCCGCGAGAGTTGGTTTTATTGAACAGACTACCTACCGTGTCATTTGAGCATCTTGGCGTTAGTTGAGCGACTTGAGTTAACTTGCAGAGTTCTCGAGGAACCTAAATAAACGTATTGGGATAAAGTTTCCTCTGTCTTAAGTGACATAAAGCTTAATACCCGCCTAAGTGGCAAGAATTGTCTAAGTGACGCCTAAGTGGCCCGTTCCTAGGGATAAGTTCCCTGCCTAAGTGGCAAATTGTCTAAGTGACGCCTAAGTGGCCCGTTCCAAGGGATAAGTTCCCTGCCTAAGTGGCAAATAGTCTAAGTGACGCCTAAGTGGCCCGTTTAGGATTGAGTCCCCTTTCTAAGTGATTAAAAGACTTTGGATTAAGTATCCAGCCTAAGTGGCGAACTACCTACACACTACATCTTGTGGAAACACATTAAATCTACGTTTACACTTTCCGAGGAACTTCGCTTTGTGCGTAAGCTACTCAAACACTTGTGATCTTCGATCCTAGGAAACGTTCTGTTGCATTAGAGAGCGTATCTTTAGAGAGAAAACATAATCAACGACGCGTATCGCGTATCCCTCCCACGAAAGAACTAATCACATTGATTGGGTTTTGTTTCGGAGTATATACAAAGTACAAATCGTACATACACACTCAACCCCGCAGCAAGCACCTTAGCGTCCATAACCATATATAGGTATTTTCAACACCCTAAGAAGACCTGTTCCACTTCGTGTCCAGGCATTAAGGTGTGTTTTTAACCATGAGGGGTGTTTACCAAAGCTCAGCAATTTTTATAAGGCACTCTATAAGTCAAACATGTATTGAATACAAAAAAATATAGATCGTCACTGCCGTATTGCGTACAAAAGAAGCCATTTTCGCGAAAGCCGAGAAAAGTAAAATATCACGCTAAAAGTAGAAACTTGAACGGAATCGGTTCTAGTCGCTAAGCCAGACGTCTGAGTCACTGGGAGTAAGATATCCAGTGTCATCTCCATTGTCGTCTGACCCCGATTCTCGAAGGTCCGCTATAAGATAAATATCATCATCTGTGTTATCTTCCGATTCCGTATAATCAGACGAGTCGCTGTCGTCTTGTGAGCTCTCCCTAATCTGGCGTGGTCTTCGTTGGTGCTCGATAGCAAGAGGCTGGTAGCGTGGAGGAATAGTGTTGGAATTCAGACCAAGTCGACGATGCAGCCTTGGAATGAGGTCTTCAATTCCGTCGAAATCGTCATCAAAATAACCCCAAGGCCTGTAAATGAGAAATTCGTTGTCTTCGACGTGCTCCCCCTGCCTCCGTGAGCTAAATCGCCAATGAGGGTGTTGACGAGCTCTATATACCATGTACCGATCGTTTGGCGGTAATAATCTTTGTAGAAGGGGATCCCCATGTAAGAAGAATCGGCCTCCTACTAGAGTACCCCTCCAGTTCAAGCGACCACTTCCGAACAGAGGATTCTGAGACGTTCCCTAGCATTAATTCAAAATTTTCAAATTCCATGTGCCACGATGAATGCGAGAACAACGTACATAGTAGTATATGAAGACATAGACTGTTTGAAAAGATGCCATGATGAGTGCTTTCCGAAGAGTATCTGGATATTTGGATAATGTATTTTGGGGTGTAGAGGGGGGGGGGAGGCGGAAACGGAAGGCTTATATATAAAATCACAAACACAATTTGAGTTCCAGTAAATAATGGTTATTTGATACCATCACAGCCTTATAGAGTACATATTACGGACGCTTCACATGTTCTTGCTCGAAGTAATTGCTGTACTAAGCTTTTATTGCTGGTTTCAAAGTCGGTACTGATGGTTGTATTAAACCATCTCCTCCCAATCTTGGTCCCTGTAAGCGACAGTTTAGCAAGACCTTTGATCACCAATACCTGGTTCATGGTACCTGTCCTATTTTTGGACACCTGTCTCTCAAGAATTGCGGGGGCTGGAAATCTTGGCAATATGGAAATGATCTGATTGAATAGAAGAATGAATGTATTTTAACACAAAGCCCTATTATTTTGTGTGGCATACTGGCAAGTAATTGATCATTTTCTCTTCGCGGAGGAATAAAGACGGAACATCAGACTCCGGGCGAGGTGTGAGTGGACTGTTCGGGCAAACAGTGGCTTACCACGACTCACGGAGACTGTTTCATCACTGATGTTTCATGAAACAGTAATAAACGTGTACATTGGTGGGCAAAAAGAAATCAGTGAGAAACGCGATATGCGCCCAACTAAGTATGAAGACCTCTCATCATATGTGACCCTCCTATTAAAGCTGGAATCACAAAATGGCTAGTAGGAGAACTATCTTCGGGGCTCGGACAGGGGCGACACGGGCGACGACGTGCGTTTCAGAAGCGCATCACGCCAGTCTCGGAATTATCCAAACAAGGGAACTTGGTGTAATTTGGATTCTCGACACATATCTTGACCTGTTTCTTAACTTGTACAAGCACCCCCTTTTCAGGATCACTGATATTAGTACATGTAGATAGCTGCCTTCTGAAATGGGTAATATATATCACTGAACAGGATGCTTAGTGACAAATTTATGAGCTTACATCAAAGAGAAGAAAAATCAAATACGAGTCTATTCAATCTCGGTGCTCTCCTCTACTATTTGAACATATTTTGTGACTATTTCCTGAATATTTCTTATCCGTGATTGTGCTCAAATTCAGGAGACCCAATAGCATGGTACAATCCTTCACATAAGCTCACCTCCTCGTCTGTTCCAAATTGAAGAAGCTCGGGCTTATCATGCTTTGCTAGCAGAGAGAGAATCTTTCTCTTTTATATCTTGACGAAAATATTTTCACCGTTGAAGTCTTTAGGATAGTTGTAGAAGTCGATTCGCCGTCCTCCGGGTAGTGAGAGACTTTTCTCCTGTAAGCGGACACTGCGGTGCACCTAATGAATGGCTTTCCAGGTCTCAGGAGGACCTGGCGTCGGGGTTTTTTTTTTTTTTGCAGAGTACCCTTATTTCGTACTAATCCACATATATACAGACCCTTAAATAATACTGGTTTGTTGGGGAGGCGCTACGAGTAGATTCAACAACGAGCGGCTGATGTGCGTGTTGGCCGCAGATCGCGTTCCCACGGTTCATCAGCGCGCAGAATAAGCGATTTGCGTATTCAGTATCTCCCTTGTTGTACTCGTATGTAGATAGTAGATACAAGCCCTGTGAATGTACATCAAATAAATTTGGTACATAATTGAGGGTATATAATACATATACACTCCGAAATACGAAAGTCAAACAAAGGTACAACGGTCGGCTTACTGATAATCGGCAAATGCATGCCGCGTATCAAATCAAAGTGATAAATCAAAAATCAAAAATGTTTCCAATAGAGCTCGCGGATCTCGTGCATGATATGTTGCATTTCAAACGTAATTATTCAAGGAAAGCTCGTATACGCGTCTTTGCAAGCTGAAAGGTAAGTCCTGCTTATACATATTTACATATATGCGCACCAACTGTCCTTTCCTCTCGGTTTAGACCGCATATATTCCTTCCGTGATACCATATGTGAGTTTCCTGTTCATGCGTGTGTGTGCGTGCGCTTGTTGACCAAGATATCCAGATTTTGTAGTATTGCGAGTAAGTACCCTTATTCGGTTACAGGTAGTTTCTAATTTGTCTTTGCTAACCCGAAATCCCACCCGGATTCTGTATGTAGAGGCTGACATACGGTGTTCTGTGGGCTGTGCCTTATGCTATGGCTACAACGTTTTAAGTTTTAAGTACACGTTTAATCCGTAGCCTAGGCATTCCATTGATAGGTTTGGGTTAATTAAGGGAGGTTTGACTGTACTTGGAAA
This sequence comes from Agrocybe praecox, assembly GCA_964017145.1. Classification (NCBI taxonomy): domain Eukaryota; kingdom Fungi; phylum Basidiomycota; class Agaricomycetes; order Agaricales; family Agrocybaceae; genus Agrocybe; species Agrocybe praecox. Next base: position 36,104 of record OZ024852.1, read on the forward strand.
CTGGCTAGTGCATGATTTGCAAGTTCGGAACGATACATTTGTACTATGCTAGGATATTTAATTGCATCAGAATCCGGAACTTGGGGAAGGATATCGACAAACTGCCACAGCGCGCAGCCGCCCAGGTTGCTAATGATAGCAATCACATATGGTCTTGGATAACGTTAGGGCAGCTCCCGGCACATGCGTAAGCGACGCATATTTGCGTATTTCCCTCATACTGCTTATGTGTCACAAGATGTCAGAGCCAAGCCCGATTAGACACCGATTGTGGCAGGCGTTCATGGCGTCGCTGGCTGCTCCTTCTCGAGTTTTCTAATGTTATACCGCTTTAAAACACTACATATTGTATCTATAGCTTTCTTTAACACAGTATAAGACGTACCTGCCAAAGAAATACGAGCACTTTCCAAGGCAGTTCCTAAATTGACAATCACGCCGTTACTCTTCACATGCACAGCCACCTGTACCTGCGGATATGTGAATGCGTCGCTTACGCATGTGTCGCGAGCCCCCCTATTTAATTCCGCGTTCTTCAACAGAGTAACTACGGCTGGCTGGCGCTGACCACTATTCACACATATTAGTCGCAGAAATTTATTCAACTATGAGTCATCCGAAACTCGGGATTTTAACATGAAACATTTCAATTGGCCACTATTAAATTGTCAAATAGTGGTCGGCGCCTAAGTATGAACAATCCCCACGGAACGCGAAAGAGAATAAGAGTCCTTTGCTCATCGCTCTTCGACTCCGACGTAGTAAAAGGATGGCCTGCAAACATATGTTTTAGTTGATTATGAAACCCCAGCCCACAGTTTGCACATACTTAATTTTTTTGGCCTTTGGATCTGCTTGTGGATCAGCAAGGAACTCCAGGGTGCGTTTTGGAGCCAAACGCTCCCGCGTTGATCGTCGTATGCTGTCAACTGGAGGGAATATTTGAATCTCCGGCGATATTATTAAGTCGCTTATATCACCATTGGAGGGGACTCGACGTGATGCTCCGACAGGAACTTTTTCTTTCGCAGGGCGACCTCGCTTCTTTGGACCCTTCGCATCTACGACATTCGTATCTTCGTGATGTGGAAGTCTCGTTATGACCGGTACGTTAGTAACTGCGTCACATAGAATGGGACTTCTGGGGAGGTTAACACTACTGGCCAAGGGGATATGGGGGTCAGGAGAGATCGTGTTCGCAGTATTTTGGGGTTGGGTAGGATCTTTGCTCCTTTGAAGCTCATGTTCAGGGAATTCGTCGTTTATATCAGTGGCTGTGGGTGTAATTGAGTCAAATCGTCCTTGCGACTTAGTATCGGATCGTCTTTCTTCCTGCGAGTAAAATGTAAAAGGTATCGCTGATCGTCTGTCATCAAGGTACTCCGCCAAGTTGGCAAGCTCACCCCGACGAAGCTGGTCGGGATCCCTGATGGCGTAGGGCACTCCAAAAGAATCGTAGTAAAGATTGGGATCGCGATATATGTCTTCCCATGGAATTATAGCTGATTCGCCCTTGGCATATTCTAAAATTCTATTAGTAACGAGTTAAAAATTACATATCTCAAAGAAACATACCCCACAAAGCAGAGAAATAGTATTTAAGGACTTGTTTAATTTCAGAAGGTGTCGCTGCGTCATGGTCGAATATAGGAAAGAGAGGTAACCCAGAAGCGTTTTTTATTATACGTGTCGAAAGACGGATAGGCTTTTCTACCGCGAGAAAAAGACACCGTTAACTAATGCATGCACAGCTAAACAATAATTACGGACTCACTCGGCAGGATGCCACTCGCGTACTGCAGCCACTCTTCGTCGACTTCTCGGTGATCGTTGTATTCATGCTCCATAATTCTGTGTGCGACTCCATCAAAGCCAAGGTTTACTCTATGTTAAAATAGAAAGACCTAAATGTGCTTGAGTTAATGAACGTAATCATACCTGCCACTGCCCATTTCATTTGTTTCTCCGTCACGAAACGCGTATGTCATAGATATCAAGAACGAGCCTAGTTTCCCTTCGTAAAGCATTTCCTCCAGTGATTCTCTCGCACGCAGAGAAAATTGTTTTTGACTTCTGAGGAGGAGTAATGTTGTCAACTGTCCTCGCCACAATGCGCAAAAAGCAAAATCGTACATGGCCTGATCATCTCCATCCAAATTTGAGATTAAATGGTCTGGTAGGTTGATATCGTTCGGAAGTCCTGTGAAAGGATTCACATCATGGTTAAACTGCTTTGCGTCCTCAGAACTAGATACCCTCCATTTATTTCGAACGTAACGTAGCTCGTAGTTAGCATAACGTTTAACCAGTGCCTATACACAGAGCGTCAATTAATCATTATGAACAAATTTTGAGAAAGAAAAAGAGAAGTACCTCTTGCCATTCCTCAAGGCTGTGTTTCGACGTGTCCAGGTCTGCAAATTTTTCTAGATTCATCAGGTTTTTTACATATTTCTTCTTCAGGAGTCCAACTGGGCGAAAGTTTCCTTTGTTCTCAGGATTCACCAGTCGGCATTCTTCTCCAAAGGATGGAAGGCTTGAAGTGAACAGAGCATTCTGTTCAACTGTGAAGGGAAAATGTACTGCTGGGCGCCCCATGGTAAAGGTATTGTTCCAACTTGTATCGCAACGACGCTCCAGAAACATCATATTGCAGATAACGTGAGTGGATCCAAGCGACAAAGGAAACACATGGAGCGCAACAAAGAGCCCTGTTTGGTAGGTCGCCAATGAGAGCAATCGTGAGTATGACGGTCTGCACACATTATGCAGCGTTGGTAGGTTGCTACTGGTAGCAGTCGCAGTCGCAACCCGGGTCTCAGATCTCAGAGGTTAAGAATCACATGATGGTCAACGTCTATGATCTACTATGCGCCCAATTATAATACAACCTTTATGCGGCTTATTCTTTTCCTGAGCTTCCAAGGGTTTTTTTAGACGAGGTATATACCTTGTATGGACGTGGTCATGTAATTTGGGCTCACGGACATTGAGACTTCTTCTTGGAGCAACATCACCGCATTATTTGGCTCGTGAATTTTCCTTCACCCAATGTTGTCCGCAGCTGTTTCACTAACCAGCACCTCGCGGGATATAACATAGTCGGGCCAACCCACTGATTGCACATCAAAACTATATCAAGCAGTCGAATATATATCAGCTCAGTACATGAATGTTCACAGCACCTCTTGCGTTAATTGTTCTGTTCCGAGATTGCTACATTTAGCAGTCTCCCGCACGCTATAAACTGACTCGTCCTTCTCTTATAGATTCTCCGAGACTGCTACACCTAACACTCTGTTGACCACGGAGGCCCTGAAACACTTCCAGGCTTGCCGATCCTGCTAACCCCTTCCGAGGAGACAATTACGACTGATCAGTTCCTTGCCCCATATGGTGTATCAGTGCGCGCCACAGCATTCACAGAGCTATCCCCACCCATAAACATGTTTGGCCCACTTTTCGTGACGCGCGACAGCTCACCTTAGCGTTCTGCGTAGAGTTGCGTTATCTTTAGTCATCGTCTGAATGGGTAGGGTAACGATGGGAAGCGCTGACTTCTTCGCTACTAGTACTGGTAGTAGCACATACGTCACCTATCCCGTAGTTACACAACTGGAGAGAATGGTAATCCTGGTAACTAATTTTTTTTACAAAATGATCGGGTATAGAGTATATAGCTACTGAAAATTCGAGACAGATTTATTACTGAGTATTTGAATATACAGATTGCCTTCCGATGTGAGCTAATCAAAAAAAAAAAAAACTGTGTTCACTTACCTAAACATCAGTGAGCTCTCAGGACGAGACGGAGGTATGCGTTGCAGAAGGCACAAGAACTCGCATATAGCCAACATCCCTATTCAATCGAGAATGTTTATGTAGGCAATCGTGTATATTACATGTCAAGATCGAATGTTTTTTCGCATGAGTTTAATTTAGCTGACGTGATCGCTTCCCCGGCGTAAGTATAAATACAAGGGCTGCCGCTCATTCTTTTTTCTCATTCTTTTCCCAAAAAAAATTATCCTCGCTACCACTGCATATCTAAGGCCCGTGCTACTTTTTAACCGTCTCTCTACGCAATTATTCTTACCAATTTATTGTGCAGGTCATGGATTCCGTCGATACCCCCCCGCCACCCTCCCAGCGACGGATTCGGGTCCACAGCAATAGTACTACCCAACACGACACAAAAACGTATACCAAGTCCAACGATCCCATTTCCTCTAGTTCTACCAAGGTCTCTAGCAGCCGTAGCGACGACGCCGCGTCTCAGAATACTCTAAATCCAGAAAACGCTACAAAAGTGCACGCTACCGCTGATGTTGACCTTTCACCCAAGTTGCAAGAGTGTTCCACCGAGAAAAATGCCTCTCAAGACACACATTCCCTCCACAGAGTTCCCTTCACTTTGGATCAGTACCGCCGCTTTCTCATAATCCAGCGATACTTCAATGGTGTGTTATTTTTGGACATTGCTGCTATGTTAATCGCTGTTAACATTTTTTGATATCCGTAGAGCAAGCTAAACTTCTGGTTTCTAACTCAGCGAGCAGGCAGACAACCCAATCGTGGGAAGACCTCAGTCTTGACTGTGGGTGCGACTCTGCATTCGGAACTGATGATGATGGCGAGGTCCGTCACTATGATGCAAGTTGCCCCTACCAAGAGTAGCGCATCGACTATTCCTTTCTCAGAGACTGCTTTGCCACGTTACAATGTCTCGTATTAGTCCGTTTCATGTGCTATGTGTTAACTGGGGAACTCTCGAACACATACTATCGTTTATCATAGTTTATCATATGTCAAAGAAGCTTACAATCAATTCGAGCCATCGTCGTTCGAGCCATCGAAATAAGCGCCCGCTGGAATTGCTACATGAGAGTAAGATTACAGCAAGGTCCGAATGGTGGAATGAGTACGAAATGTCCGAAATATCGAATAGCGTGAATGCTGTTCAGCGCAAATATTGATTATTAAGGCCTAAGGCTCGGGTATAGTACATCCTGAGGCAAGCACTACTTAATAGTAAGTGCGGCACGAGTCCGCGACGTACAATGCATTATCTGCCAAATTTTCCTATTCACAGCATATTAATGTTACCAAGACCTGCATCAAAAGAGTAATTGTTACGGAAGATGCTTTTGGCAATGGGAAAGACGGAATTCTACACAGGCGGACGCTCGTCTTAGATACGCATGAGTCAAATGTATCTCCGTTTAAACTGAGTTAAGAATTGAGATATTTTTAAGTCTCGCTCAAGCAAAACTCGGTCCGCGATCGATCGAGCCATGTTCAAGCCGCGACTCAAATTTTTGTGAATCATATAAGGAAATACATGACCGGGGGGGGGATCAAAGTTCGAGAATAGTTGAAGTCCTGACTGAGGTTTGTATCAAGTCCTTGGTCTGAAATATTCTCAGTTGCAAGGTTCGAACCAAACTGGTGCCGGCATTTTTCGGATTTTCTGGTACCCGGCTCAAACAAATCTGATGTCGGCTGGGACCCAGATTTGTTCAAACGTGTGACCCGTCTGTGTAGTAAGTCAGCTCAGAAATTGCATCGACCACTCTTTACATATTATCAACATGATAAAGCCTTTAAGATACTATATGGTGCAGCTGGTCACGATCCAATGGCTGTGAGGTAACGCCGGCCGGTCGGTTCATGAAGCACTGTGTTCGAGCCCCACTATGGTTAAAAAAACATTACTATACTATTAAGCAAACGCGCAAGTTCGTGTGTACATGTTTGTTTTTACGCTTCTTTTGGTAAATCTTATTGTTCTTTCCACTGATTTTCTCTTTGCGATGACGTATTTTTTTCCTTCTCGTCATATATTTCTTTGTCTGTCTTCATTCTCTCCTCCATTTTTCCTCACCAAATTTGGAACTATATTAAATTCCTCCTCGCGATATGCTCTCCAAATTTTATTTGTATTTTTGGTGCCGGAGCGAAGCGAGGCGCATGCCTTGTAATATATAATGTTTCCACCTTTCTCATTTCACAATTTTTTTGAACGAATTGGTAGTTAATCAATATGAGCTGTCCAATGGACGACACATAATACCTAAGAATCTATATTACTCTATAATTAAGCAAACGCAGTTTTTTGTGTACATTTATTTGGTTTCTATTCTTATTGTTCTTGAGTCTGTGCAAACAATGCAATCCTTTCCGGAGTCCGTTTCAATTTCATTTGTGTTTGCCTGGGCCTTGCATCCTTTCATGGAATTATTAACCGAAATACCGTGGCCATCTGTCTTTCTCCATCTTCCAATTTTCCCTGTGCAAACTTTCTTTACAAAATTTACTAGAAAAGTACACTATCATACCCCTAAGCCGAAGCGGAGCGAGGCCGCACCTTGTATTATATAACGATGCGTATGGCAGATAAACACAAAATGTTGAAATTTCTGCCCGAGCTGCGACTTCATGAGATTGTCCGTATCCCCATATCTTCTCATCATGGGTAAACGAGGGGGGAGCGACTGAAATTTTGACAGTCTGTACATATAAAAACGGTCCGTTACTTTCCAAACATAATCACTTAATTCAGCTCATGTTAAATCTGCTGCCTACCGCCTACTATTTGACACGATCATATATACCCTTGAGTACCGAGCGCGTTAAAATTGCGTGTAACCAGAGATCCGCACTTATATTCTATCAATCACACACACATCATTTATGTTACATACCAACGTCTTCGCTAGCGCGTACACTTGCAAATCTCACTCTGACACAGCAGGAAATGCCTAACGCACGTCTAAACTTTACCGCATTACGAATTAGGCTCTGCATGATATAGATAAGATAAGTATGTAGTTGTGATAACACTTGGAAAGGCTGATCCATCAGTGGGCGCTTAAATCCCGTATCTCGCATAGCCACCTCAATTGTACTGTATCTTCCTTGTAGAGAGTTCCAATAGAACGCTACAGTGGTCCTACGGATTTATATGAGTAACCCAGCAACAAGTTCCAACGGGCGTGGAGTCACCGTCAACCTAACTGACGCATCTTCCCCGTACGCCTTCACATCTAGTCCGACGCCAGCGAATGATCCAAATCCAGGATGAATGATGTTACTGGGTAGACCATTTGGCTCGGGTGGTTCGATAATTTTGTTAACGTGTATGCTCTACCTGGTCTTCAATTTGAGCGCTGTATTTTCTAGTATTTCCAATTCGTGTGTTTTCCGTATTATTAGGATGTATTTGTGTATGTATCTAGCATGTGTATTTACTGGTGGCTAAATTTCCTGCATGACGGTGGTCATATCCTTCCTGACCCTAGCTGGACGTGCTCCTACCCCAGTATGAACGCAATAACTTGCTTAAAACGGGGAATTTTCTCAAGCGGCTCTCCGAGTAGTGTTAACGTACTGGCTAACTACATCTCAGGAGAGGACTTAGTGCCTTAGCAGTGATATCGAGCTATACGAACACGTACTCTCCTCCCATTCATATCTGCATTTCTGGTTGCATTGGGGTTTTATACAAGGTTTCTGTCAACGTTTAAGGCGGTTTATGTTAGTTCAGAAGTACATGCACGTGTTGAAAATACTTTCATTTTCAGAAATCATCTCTGTGGAATCCAGATGCACAGAAAACGTGCAAAGTGGAATGTAGATGTTTGTGTTAAATCTGCAATAATTCATGTATAAATTTGATTTCAACCGCAATACCACCAGTCTGTGAGTAATAAATGTAAAGGACAACAGGATGGCTATAGGATATTTAGTTTTAAATGACGCGAGGTGTGGTAGCGGGTCCGCAAAAGAGAAATAGATTCTAGAGAAGTCGAGTCTAGGTCTGACCCTTTGGGCAAACTTGGGGTTGGCATCAAGAGTTGTGTATTGACTGGATACCGAATCATACATGGGTTCTTAACTTGTGTAAAAGTAAGCCAATCCGACTGGGACAGCAGCAGCTCTTTCCAGCCTTTCTCTCTTACTACTCTACTCTTTTCAATGCCGTCCGCGGCTCATCGTGAGCGATGACAGACACATGACTGTACACACCCACATGCCGGTTCGCATTCGGCCTCTTTGTGAAGACATAGTGAGTTTCCCCTATTCACTTTGTGAGATGTGAAACTTACTTCCATGCTTTCAAAGGTATTCCCGAACATTGCGTTCAAGGTTATAGATAGCTATGAAATGGTAAGCTCTGTCTTTTTTTTCATGCGCTTAATACTTACGCCGTCGCGTTTTCGTTTTTGTCGGCACCTGTACAGATTCGAGCAGGTGAGTAATCTATGAAATGAAACGAATCACAACATTTACCAAGTATTCGATTTCGTGCAACAGCAAACCAGACACCCACTCTTCCATTCAAATATAACGAGCAAGACGAGATGCAAGAAAACAAATGGCGGTCAACGAACCGGCTGGAGAGGAGGGGTGGGCAATGTAAGTAATAACAGAAAAATGACACCTACCGGGGATATTCAAGGTGGCAATTTCACTCTCGTGCTTGTGCAACGGCGAGCACGGTGGAGGTCGCCTTTGACGACTCTCTTTGTCTTCTCTCGTCCATGCAATCCATCCAACGCCGCCCCTTCGATCCAGCGACCAAGACGAGACGAAATGACTTTGTATGGGACAATAACAAATGGCTGTGAACGGCGAAAGGTGAGAAGTGTACAAAACAACAGAAAGACATCACTTACCCAGAGCATTCAAAGCGGATTCTTCACGCTCGTGTTCGTGCATGACGCCCCTGCTCATGTTGACCGGGCTATCTCGACCTTTGACCCAACCTAAAGAGGATGATAAGAGCACCTGGAAGAGATGAACAGGTGAGCAGTGTATGACAGAGAGAAAGAAAGCACTTGCCGAGTGTATCCACTGCGGTTCCTTTACACGAACACGACGCCCCAGCCGATCTCGACCTTGAACTATGCCCATTCGAGTCCAAACCGACAAAATCCATCCAACGGCGCGCATTGGAGCTCAAGACGAGACAAACGGCGCATTAACGAGTACGTGGAAGGCACGCCGACACGATTCCCGGCCCCTAATTGGCTCTTGGATCGCGCTATGCAAACTTTATCGACCGAAACGGGAGGAAATAAGATCGTATGGGAGGATAATGGATGTCTGGAAATGATGAAAGGTCAGCAGCGTATGAAAGACGGAAAGAAAGGGCCTACTAAGTGTGTTCAGAGCGCACGAGGCCCCTGCCCCTGCAACGCGTAAATGAGTACCTAGAAGAAATGAAAGGTAAGCAAAGTAGGAGATAATAGATAGAACAGACTTGACGAAAGTATTCATAGCGGTTCCTCTACGCGAGCCTGGCTTGGTACGTTCTTTGTTGTGTAATGCCCCTCTTGCTAACCAATTTTTTGCTTCAGTTATGCTCCATCGTACGGCTAGGTTGAGGTGATTGATCTGTTGGCAGCTCGATGAGTCGTAAGGTATGTGGTGCGCTCTATCCGATGCGGGTTGCTCGCTGATGTTTGGGACTATGTATTAGAGCTTAGATATGTTCTGTGATAGAAAGCGTGAGTGATCAACTACGTCTGATTGTGAACGAAATTCTTACCATGATTCATCCGGACCATTTCCGTGAGCAAGGTAGAGCGTGGATAAGGAGGGTGGCAGTGTTGGGATAGTATGACTAGCGAATCAGGAAGGTAAGAGCAAGTTTGCTATGCTGCTATAGTTTTGCATGATTTAGAGCTATGGCCCAATGTCCTTGAGATCGTCGTCGAACAGTGACATGGGTGTGTATGTCACGATCTTGGTATGCGCTGTTCGTTCTGATGCTTTGTGGAGGATCTCACAGAATCTTGCAGCGCATGAGATAAGAGCAGAGTCTTTGAATGATCAGGCCCCTGTGCGTATGTCCTGCCCCGGTGTTTGTGGTCCTAAGTGAGGCAGAAAGCTCTGCAAGTCCGGTTGTCATCGAAGGGTACGTAGTCCTATTTGTGCTGCTTCGAGTGGGTCTGACGCGGCTGTCTAGATGGCATGCAATGTGCAACGAGCAAAGGGGACGTAGTGGTCGAACTGAGGGATGGCAAGGAACCGATCTGGGCACATTAAGGGCAATGGAGGACGAAAGATGCCCAAAGATTGTGGATTTTGTACTTGGTATGGTCAAGGTAAAACAACAAGGGGTTCAATGCTGTGCATCGCTGCCTTCAGGGTCTATGATCAGGGTCGCCGATACTTATGTATAATATCGTAAATTATTTATTCAATATTTTTCTATGCACCTTCGTCATGCAAGGTCGTACATTGTGTATATGAACCAACCATGCACATTTAATCTACTTTTATTTTCCTACAGTCTCACCCACTTCTAAATCCTGATTATCTTTGTACGCTGGTCACTGATCCATGCATTGACGTCGGCGCTCGGGTAGATGTTTTACCAAGAGGTTCTAAAAACAAAATAAGCATCATATTGTGAGGTATGTCTTCACGCCACAGAAAAACCGGCCGGGCGATTATGTACATAGATACAATCAATAACACAAATTCAAACACATCTGATACAGAGGAGAAAATAAATCTAGAAATGTATTTCGGACCCTTCTTACTAAACGGTTCTTGCTGTATCAGTGAAAATTTTAACCCCCCCCTCCAAAACCCCTCAGGCCACGTTCGCATGTATAGCGAGGAGTTATTTTTACGCGGAAAGGAGCAGTTGAGCGACCAGAGAGTCTGTCGTACTCTTTATGATCAAGAGCAAGTGGAAACCCAATAAGCGGACAACCAGCAACGTACCGGGCGCCAAAAATTCTGTGATCACGCACATGCTCCATAGGGTTGGCCAAGTTGGCGGACTCGGATTGGAGAGATTTGTTGATGATGTAGCGTTCTGGATAGATGTGGCAAGGCTACGGCGCATAATGGATGCTTGGATGCTCGTAAACCGGAGCGGCGCGTGAGCCATTTACACGGCAGACACTAGTCAAACCCAAAGAAAAATAAAAGTACCAGCTTAAATGGCGCATGTATTTTAAAAAGCTCGCTTGTATATGGACATATGTGTATTTTTTTACAATATATATCAATCTATTTTGCATACTGGCGCTGGTACTCCTCCATCTTACGCACCTTCACGCGATTCCAGTGAGATAAATATACTTTCGTATACATGATGGCCCGCGCTTGAGACATATAGCTGACAGACTTTCTAATACGAAGAATACCGCCATTTCCGCACTCCGCTGCACTGCTATTCAACTCCAGGAGACCAGGATTTGTTTCTGTGTAATTTGAGAGAAATGAGGCCTTCCCGCACTTTGTGTGACCGGAGCTGTGGAATAAATCTATCAAAAAAGTTGTGTCGGCGAAGAAATCTGGCTCCCGGGTCATGCAGTACGGTTGCAGATTGCAAGCGAAGTCGTAAATTATAGTTCTTGGCGCCTTTTCCCAGTGTGTGTAGATTGCTGAGAAAACTTCGTTTCTCCCTTCCGCTGTGGGTATGCAGTGGAAACCGTAGCAAAGACTATGTGTACACCAGACAACCATCAGCCCACCGGTAAGCCGCTGCTGGCCGTATGTGTTATAGTATTTTTGACATCCCTCACCGCTGGATTCTTTAGCTTCGTTTCCGCCCTTGTCGAGTTGCCCGTCATGAGTTAGTTTGGGATAATAAGGTCTGTGGCGTATTTGTGGCATGCTGTAGCATGAACCTGTCTGTAATCAATTATTCTATGAGTACTCATTCCCCAAGCATTCACGTCAAGTAAAGATAGCTGCTAATTACTCACCTTTTTCCAGTCGTCACTAATATCTCCATGTTGAAGTAATCCTTGATTATCGTCTTGCTCATTCATCATGCCAAGAAGTACCGCCCATCCTCGTATTAAGAACCACTTACATAGTCCAAAAATATCTACCAAAATCGCAGGATGATTTTGCCTCTGATATATCTCATGTAAAACGAGATTATGTAGCGCCGGAAACATAGTGAGGTGTGAAACACTCTTCAAGCACGGGTTCTGTAGGAAGACGCCCATTCCTACCAATGTGGGTCTTGGGGCCAATTGGAGGATTGATTCTTCTGCTGCGAGCTGAAGGAATAATTGGCGGTAGTAATGTCGGCTTTTGACTGGGTTATCTGTGTTACAACAGTAGGCGAAAAGATGTCCCAAAGGTAGCGCAATGATCTCAAGTGATTCGACAACCACAGGAACAGCCTGTAAACGTTCTTTCATTGCTTCTCGTCGTCGCGTTATTTCTGCCGCCTTTTTGGCACTGCTTATCTGGTTCTCGTCGATATTGTCTTCGCTGAGTACATCCTCTCGAATGTCTTCATGACTTTCTTCAAGTGATGCGTCCAATTCGGGTCCCGTGAGGATCATTCGTATTTTTCTCCGTAAAGTCTTGTCCTCGATACACTGGGGTCTGGTGGGATAACGTGTCTCCGAACGTATAGAGGAACGTGCATGAAGCGTCGTCGGAGGTCGGAGAGAAGGAAGTATATTTTTCCTGCTAAAAGAAAGTGTCACTCCGTCCCATATAGTAGCGTTTGGGGTTGGACCACAGATGGGACATTTGAAGTCATTCCGGAGGTCCAGCAATCTAGCATACGCAAACCATACCGACCTGAATCGCTTGTCGGATATAAACGGCCTCGGCGAATGATGCGACTCGTAGCGACGAGCAACGACGGACACCCAAGCAACAAAAGGCGTTTCTGAAGTAGAATATGTGCTGGTGTAATCGTCCAGCAGGTCGTGCATGAGTAGTAGTCGGTTATTCCAGTTGAAAATTCCAATCTCACGGCAGTCAGGTCCGATAAAGCGATGTTTGCATCTCGGACACCTCTGAGTTTCTATTTGAACGGTCCACGCCCTCGTTAGGCCATATACCTCACATGGCGCTGTGACTATTGGTTGGGTATCATCGTAAAAAATCCGATCGGAAGTGAGGCAACAACAGCTTGAGGTCTCCGTCAGACTGATAAGGTCTGGTGGACGGTCAAGAACCTTGATTACGGGGGGCTCTGGATCGGATTCAATTCGCGCCCATGACGAAGGAGGTATCGACTGGTGCGAAACACATTCAGTATCCTGTGAAGCCTGTCGTAGTGGTGTATCTGATTAAAATTGTTAGATGAGGAAACGTAAGAAATATAAACATGAGATTAACAAGCTTACCTGCAACATCATACAGTAGAGGCCCCTTCAAGATATTAGGATCTTTAGCATACGAGTCCCCAAGTACATATTTCTGAAGAGCATCGCGAGCTTTATTGATATGTATACAGTTATGTATTCGCGGATCCTTGATGCATGTCCATCTGCCAGTCCCTTCGTCATCACCATCATGTTGAACAATTGCTCGTGTCTTGATCGTACGATTGGGACCGGTGGAGGGCACGGTGAAAACGTTATGATAAGAAGCAGTTTCTGAGTCAGGATATGTGCTATATCTTGAGATCAAGAATGTTCTGTCATCGTCATCTGTATAAACCTAGCATATCAGATTCTCCCGGATTATGCCCCAATGTTGACTTCTAACACGTACCAGATAAGCGTATGTCATAAGGAAACCTTTCGTCGCCAAAGTCCCGCAAGAAGCGTACATGGAAGCACTCGACCCATTGTTTCGAAGATTCTGGACATAGACATAGGATAGATTTACTTTCTCCCGTTAATACCTGCTGGATATGGTACCAATGAGGAGTGGGGGTACGGGATCTTGCATCCCAGCCGTTGGTGATGAATAATGTCCTAGAAATCTGCCAAAATGCGCATTCTTCCGCCATAACGGATTCTATAAATTGCGCGTAAGCTTGATCCGGAGATCCATTTCCCGAGCGATCGGGAGTTTCATCGACGTCCTGCAGATAAGCATGAGGCTCTCCCCCGCTGCCAGACCCGTATTCATTTACTTCAAGGTCATCTGCTTGAGGAGAGCTAATTATGCCATCAGTGATGACTGCCGGGCGAATCTCGGAACTTGGGTAAGTTAACCGCGAGTCTGAGTTGTACTTGTTTTTGGAAGAGGCGCTCTTTCGAAATCGCTTGGAAGGGATGACAACCTGGCGAGCTTTTCGCTTCGGCGTAGGATTATTTGTATCCGGATTATCATTGAATGTGACCTTCACAGTTGGCGAAGGCGGAGGACTTTCAAACGATATTACAAATCCAGGTAGATCTGACATGACCTGATGGATGGATTTTTGGTGGGGTGCTCTATACAAAGTGGAATAGCTGTTCTTTTAAATAACGCTCTGACGCGATTTGATGGTTATTTTTGGAATTTGTAGTGGTAAACCCTGATATATCTTCGTACGAGCGTGTACAAGTGCACTTTAAAATGTAATTATACCTCTATAACCCACTTTAATAGAGAAATATATTTGACAAAATTCAGCAACGCAGGATACTTAGATGGACTCTAATCACTGCTGGCTCCGTGTCGGAGATATATATGATGTATATCTTAGACTGTATTGATACTCCGGGTATATTTTTAAAATATAGGCTAAAATATACATGATATATATCTTCGACATATATGCCAACATATATGTCACGTATATCTTGAAAATACAGTCGACATACAGGTCATGTATATATTGACTAGATATTCAATATATACGGCGAAATATATATGATGTATATTTTGAGATTCCAGCCAATATACATGCCATATGTATGTCTGACGTATTGTCAAATTTCACATGATGTATATTTCCAATATATAGCTCAAAAAATACATATTACGTATATATTGACCCTATATTTCCAATATATAAGTCTCAGAGCCAGCAGTGAATGGAAACAATGACTCACCCGGCAATGTCCGTTAAGTAATCATGTGCTACTACGCGCCGGATTTAATATTATTTTACCTGAGATTGCCTCACAAAACCGTCTGTACCATGTTTCCTGATGGCTACGTAACATCTCGAGCACATACATCTAAATTCTTGCTCGACGCTGTAAAACATGTAGATTGCTGCTGGTGACAATGTCCGACTACACACTCCGCACATTGTCGCCATGGAGAAACATATATATATTGCCGCATCACGACTGAAAGCAGTCTTTTTCATGTCGTACAGGTATAAAAGACCGTCTTTGATTCGTCCGCTCTACTTCTTCTCTACTGCTATGCCTCAGTCCCCAAGGAAGTCTCCTAATAAACGTCTCCGAAAACCTCAGAGATGCACAAAATGCGATAACCAACCCCTCCGGTCGGAATGTAAACACACTGCAGCCGGTCAAAGATTTCTGGCTGCTAAAGCACAAAAAGAACTAGAAAAGGTATGTATAAACACGACGACTATCTAGTAGACAATCTCATCGTGCCTTGCAGCAGTCACAGTACCAGACACCACTTAGGCGGTCCACCCGATCAGGGCAGTCGTATCCGTATCCCTTCCTCCTCAATCCTCTGCACGAAAATCAAATCTCAGACGCTAGCAGCACGACCACGGTGATCACTGAAGAGGTATAGTAACATCAAAATTTTGAGAATCGAGATACAAGGATGTAACTCCGTGATCTAGATATCATCTGGTGGTCGGCATTGCCAAATTTGCCCGGAGAGACCGATGCGAACGCAGTGCAAGCACACGTCCAAAGGCAAAACATATCTGGCAGGCGAAAGCGCCAAGAAAGTACGCAGAGACCGATTGCTCATACGCTTTATAATATATAACATCATTGTGTACCCAGATCGTCAACGATATACTTGGATCATCCATGAATCACCCTCGTATTACATCCGACGTTTTTTTTGAAGAAGAACAAACCGGCGCATGCTCTAGTCCTCTGACTTTTCCAGAAGTGTCGGTGTTGTCGGACGCGTGCAACTTGGATGACAATACTGGTAATGATACAATGACAGTGTTTTCATCCCCGCTTTCGTCTGGTGCTTCCACTCATTACACAACCCCTCTTCCGTTTACTCTTGACGATAAGAACAAGAGACTTAAGGCGACTGGCTCGAATCCAGTATATGGGCACGTTGCCGGTGTTAAACGGGGGAACCATCCCTATAGTAAGTTATTATATTTTGGAACCCTTCCATGATCTCAATATCTTATGCAATAGAGCTTTATCGTACAAAGCCTTTGCCTCAAGTCATCGAGACCTCTGGAAAGGCATCTCAAAGGTTTGCTCGTCTAGCAAATAAACTCGTTGAAAGGGTGAGCGTGGCATATCAGAATCCTGCGTCTATGATAGTTAATCACAGTGCTAGTGTGAGTCGCTATCAAGAGAAACTGGAGCGTGGCTTTTTTTCGCTGCTCAACATACCAGTGCCAGAGGTGGTGCACTTTCTTATGCCTCCCCGAGGATATGTCGCGAAGCGCAAGTGGAAGTTGGTGAACTTGCCACCAGCTTCAACTCTACCGTCTCTTCCCTTCTCCGCGCTCGCCGCACTGATGCAGTGGCACTACAGAAGCGTCTCGATAAGGCCGTAACTGACAGAGAACTGGCAGAGGAAGCAGCAAAACGGGGTGAGGAGCAACTCGCGTACTATAGGGAGAAATACGGTGATCTCAATATGTGATAAACTACATACATACATAAAATTTGCTTTCGGTATATTTATGCATCTTGAATATCGATCATTGCTGGTAGGTAAGCATTAATCCTAAGATGATTCCTTCCGATGAAATACCTAAATAGTCGTCTCAAGGTTGGCTCCTTCGAAAAAGCTGCCAGGCTGTTTCACAAATGTACACCCGGTCGATCATATTTTGTATGTTGAAACATGCAGCCTAATGCATCGACCAAGTGAGCGTAGACCACTTCTTAGCGCGCTTTTTGTGAGACTTAGAGTCCCTTTTATCTTCATCAGAAGATATGTATGAATAAGTAACAATTAACATGAAATTTGTCAGAGAACCACAATTCAAGATGGATCGAGACCTATATACATAAGATAATCTACGTGTGAAGGTGAGATTGAGAGCAAGAACGATAATGTTCAAGATAACATGATAGTTGATGATGGCATGGATGACAGGGACTGTGGATGCATGCGTTTATAGATAAGGAAGTAAAAAAAGTATGCGAGAGAACGAGAGGGAAAGCTAAAGAGACATGAAAAGGAAGGCCAGAGCCCGGAGAACATGACAGAGGGAGGAGCAAAATAGCAATGACGATAACAGAAGCATGGAGTAAGTTGGTAGGTGAATCGAAAAATATTTAATAAATAACTGAATAATACAAGCGACGTGAAAGGATGACGCCGATAAACCACGGAAAAACGGCACGATTTCAAGCACAGCAGGAATGATGGGCCAGGATCTTTCGCGATTCCGAGCCAGGGTGCAGCTCAGGCCCTAGGGCAGCTCATCGAACGAGCGAAACAGTCGGGGAAGAGAGAAGGACAGAGAGGGGCGTCAAGCTAATGAATTCAAGTGATATGCAAATATTGATTGACTACGCCATATAGAATCCCCGCTCCTGTATTATGTCCGCTACAGCCCTTGCATCTTGCGAAGTAATCGACACAGCAGTTGGATATCTAGCTTCGGTGAACCATCGGACTAACCTGAACATGTGTAAGTACTTCTTTTGTGTGTCAGACAGATGGATAGAATAAATGTACGGGTACTGATGTACGCCGTAGTGGGAGCACTTACCTGGTTTGTGTACAACATTATCATACACCTACACGACGAAGTATGTCATTCTTCCCCGACATTTTTATGGAATGTATACGTTGATTGATGTACTTTAAAAATAGGTCAAGTGTATTTGGAGAGATACCGTCGGTGGGCTTCCGGCCGAGCCAGACGTAGTCCAGCACGGGGTGGACTTGTGCGGATTCTTCGGCCACGATGGTGTCGTCTTCGTTGAAGAGACTGGGTGTCGTTCGCGTAGGGTTGGACTTTTTCGACTTCGGTGATTAAGTCTTGGTCGAAGAATATCTTGAGACAAGGAGATATTGTGAGTATGCTTTTTGGAAAATATTATAGTTAAGAGAATATGTACCTGGCCGACGTGTGAGACATTTCCGCCAATGAGGGTGCTGTTCTTGGCGACGGTGGCATTAACAGTGGCGAGGACGTAGACGTGGGTGCTACGTCTGGTGTAGTGGTCGGGGAAGATGATCTTCAGAAATGTAACACCGTTGCGGTTAGTCTCGGTGATTCCATGAGCGGGGGTGGAGTTCTAACGTAGAAAGAAACGTATATTAGCACTGAGCGGAATACGTCACTTTACAGAACAAAAAAATTACTCAAGATGTTGGTGAGGTCGTCCTGGTTTTCATTTCCATTAGCGATGATGCCGGAGTAGACACCGGTGGAGTTGGCTGGCACATCGATGAGTCAATGTACTGGTTAACATGCAGAGGAATCGGTATTAAGCTTACCGTGCCATGAATCGAGATGGATATCTCTAGCAGGCTTCGATGATTTGGTAGTCAACGTAGAGAGGTACACCCTTCTCGCGTTCGGTGATGTCGTAGCGGATGAGTTCTGCTTTGACGTTTATTGAATTAAGGATGAGTTACAGAATATTTGGGAGTATAATATTAAAAACGCACAATAAGGACCTCGAGTGGTCTCCGGCTAGAGAACGCACTGGAGCTCGTCAGTGAAGATGTCCTTAGTTGGGCTGAGTAGCGAGAGAGGAGTCTTGTTCGAGTGGTGGGTGGTGTTCAAGCAAGACAGTCTCAAAGTTGCGCTTGTCGAGGTACTCGTGCATAGGAAGGCCGTGTTATTCGCGAAGGGTTTTGGCAAGTGCTTCATGACGAGCAACAGCAACTGCTTCGTGTCCACGAGCGTACAAAGATTCGCTGCAGTCAGCGATCGAGCCCCTGGCATTGAGAAGGAACTCGAGCCTACCGGGTGCGAGGCTCGATGCACTCTAGGAGGGTCTGGAAGAGTTTAAGGAGATGTTAAAGGCTGCAGAGAGCGAAGGCATCGTGCCCAGTCTCATCTCGATGTCGAAGTCAAAGCAGAGTCTTGCGCTAGACCGAAATTCGCCTCTACGAAGTCTTCCCCGAGCGCCCCAATGACCGCAGCATAGAAATCAAATAATCCAATCGTTGTCTTCCTTGACGCGCTGTGTTTGTTGTAATGCACCGAAAGGTGCGCGAGCATCTCTTGTGGCGTCAACGTTGCCTTCTTCGTTTCACCTGCTGTCGCAGCTGCAGGTGCAGGACTTCCTAGCCCAAATCCGAGATTATCGTCAACATCGCTGCATTGTTCTCCATTGCTGTCTTTCGATTGGAAAGACTTTTGGGATGATTGGGGACGGAGAATGACAGGCGAACGGCAACTCTGTGCAGAGACTCCGGTACAGAGTTGACGCTAACTGGGTCCAAAATACAGGAAATGTGTCGGGAATGCCTCAAATCAATGCCCCAAATTACACATTTCCGCATGCGCCTCTGGGCTGAGTTTAAATATAGTGTCACGAATCTGTCACTCAATGTGTCACCCTCTCATTGAATCGTGCAGCTTCAACAACCCCCAAATTTGCAAGATTTCTCTTCATAAGTAATAACGAGCCCTGTACCCTTAAATATCTTGGACCTTCAAGGCGTCTTAGAATTTATACTCTGAGTTACCTTATTATGTTAGATTCAAACTCCGCCTCAAATGCACGGTATATATACCTTCGGATATATCAATAGTTTTTTTTAAAAGTCATTTTTGTGTTAGCGAACGTCCCGAGCACTTCAAAAAATTGAATTCTGTAAGTTAACTATGTAGACAAAATAGTATTAAGAGTGTACAAGATAACGTATAAGACATGGAAAGGACAAATAAAATATACAAAGCAAAACATGGATCAATGTAAATAGTTCAAAAAATACAAGAGATTTAGTGACGAACTGATTTGAATGGGATGCAAATGAAGGAATATAGATGAAGATGGGGTTGACAGTTAAATGTCGCTGTGGCTAAGATGGACGCAAGAGATAGTTCTAAGACAAAGCTTTGAGACGAGAAGCTTTTGGTGACGCTGATTGAAGCGATTTGCCGATGTCGTCAGGTCCTGGAAACGTCGAATAATATCTTGGGACTTTAGTATCTTTCAAACTTGTTATTTTATTGCTAAAACGGACTGAGCAAAGAGCCTACATTGAAGAGCGGGAAAATATACTCACAAAAGCCCGATAACATTGCAACCAGTTTTGCATCCTCGGATGGTGACAACGTGGCCTCTGATGCACTCGTAGAGAAGAGCTTGTTGATCCCTATCGGCCTGTCGAAAGTCCTGTCAGTTTACGGCGAAATAGCAGACGAATATAGCGCCTTACCGTGGGCAAGACATCGGCGATGAATTGGCTTCCCGTGACCGACAAGGCCAAGTCCACGATTATGGTGCGCCCGGCGCTAAAATGATGCAATGATCGTATCAGTGGTACATCAAACAAACGAGCTACATGACTTACCCCTTAGCAGGCTGGCACATGCGCCTGAGGACCTTGTCAAGTGTGTCCGAGTTCCCTTCCTTCAGTGCTTTGGTGACGGACTTGTATCCTTGCTCATTCGTCGCGAACTCGAGGAGACCGTCCAACAGGTGATCAAGGATCGTACGCTTGTGCTTCTCCGTTCCATGCTCGAGGACTGGAAGCTAGTTAGTTGCAGACCTTGACAAGTAAATAAATAAGAAACTACTTACTATGTTGGATGCAGTACGATCCCCATTGGTTTTTCGTCACTTCGCTAAAGGCGGCAAATCCATGGTCGAGCAATTCATCCACAATGACATTTTTGGCATCAGCCTCGAGGTTCTCAAAGGCGTGCTAAAATAGGACCGTAAATATAATCCCTCTATATAGATATAAGATCTCACCTGGACAACAAGGGATCCAGTTTCATGACAAGCAAGCACAGCCCATTTGCCTTTCAAGGACTTATTGATGCTGGAGAGTCTATCATTAGCGAAAAGTTTATCGGAGAGATGTGAAACGCACTATGTAAAGATAGGAGGAGTAGGAGGAGTCCAAGAAACCTCCATGATCTGAGAAATTGTTAATGTAAGATCGAAAGCGCAGATAAATGGGCGCTTACTTTACTCCAGACGTGTGAAGCATGCTTGTTGACTAACGTCTGAGCTGGATCGCCTAGGAGGAGCTCGTAAGCGATGAGAAGGCGGATATCTTCTTCGCAATCCAAGGCCTTTTGCAATACATGGCACCCATAGCGGTTTGTAGCCAGGTCAACAATATGCCCACTATAGATCGTAATTAATTATGGCTTGATAATAAATATGATCTTAACCTACCGCATACAAGAAACAAGTTTGCGTCTTTCTTCGGGAGTAGATGCCACTTCTAGGCACCTTTTAACGATCCGGTGTCCACGTCTGTATAGGCTTCAGTGCTTGTCGTGTTAAATTGTAACGAGTAACTAACTGATGCGTCATCATTTCGAAACCATGAGCGCATACAGCGTCCGCGATACTGGCCCGTTCTCCAAGACCGGCGACCTTCAACCTTTGCTCGAGGAAGACGGAAATTCGGCGATCGGAAAATTTTAAGATGCGAGCCACAAATTCAGGGCATGGAGGAGAGCATGAAGCATGAAGCATTGCGCAAAAATCTACTGGCTGGCAGTACATAGCCCACATATTAGTATATAAGATATGATATGTGAAAAAGTGACGTACCTCGTGTCTGCTTTGAGATGATTGAGATATAGAAGACCGTTGTTGATAGGCGGAGGAAGATCGCAGGTGCGCTTCTTGACGTTGAGTGAGACTAAAAAAAGGGTTAGACGCTATGTGCTTCTTAGCAGAATGACGCCAGTTATCCATAGGGAGAATATTTCCAATGTCTGTACGACGAGGCGATGGAGAGTCATAAAACGACTTTGCTGGTGGCTGATGGCGTGGGTGATTCAAATGCGCGAGAGAATGGTGGAATGCCAGAAACTTTGCGGTCGAAATAGCTTCTTGATTTTCAGCCACGGGATTATTCTCAAAGTTGAGTTGTTGATTGACATAGTGATGACCAGGGTGGGCATGTTTGTAAGGAGAGGGAAGTTTGACATTGGGAGCCATTCCACTGTGGTAAAGATCTGTCGGGGCCGGTGATACAGAAGTAGGGAGAAAATCCGGGGAGCTTGGGGAAATGTCGACGCTCAAAGCCGAACGTACTGGCCGATGGTGACCAGCAGACGGAGTGGGGGAATCTAAGTTCAACGTCCGAAGCAGCTGCTCGACGTGTCGCTACATGATAGAAAAATGACCAAAAAAGAACATAAATATCCAATATTTGATCAGTATGGAATCTGGATGGAAAACAAAGGCTAACCTCGTTTTCATTCTGATTTGGCTGCAATCTTCTTCTTTCACCAATTACCCCAATTTCTGCATTGACTTTCTCGGTGACTTGAGGATCGAAGACATCCCCACACAAGCCGACATCTACAAAGTGAGCAGCTGAGCGTGGTTGAGGTGCAGGAATGAAGCCCATAAGGCCTGATGCAGATGGTTGAAGTGGTTGGGTGTACAGCTGGCGAGAACGAGGAAGAAGTTGGGAGGATGGGTTTCTTAAAAGTGAAGAGGGAGGCGATTTTGAGGCGAACACGAGCGCAAACGTGACGCGAAGTTAACGAAGTTAAGAGATAAGGCGGGCGCGACGACAAGGCGAACAGCACCGAGCCGAGTAAACTAAAATTAGACATGTGTGGCTGCAAGGGAAGACAATCTCGGACAAGATGAGAGAAAACCTCAAGTATACGCGCCTGTTCCGGGACAAGATAAAAGACAAATACAATAGTATCCTCTGTCGAAAGTTTACGGAGTACTTTATCGCAGCTAGTCCAGAGTACGCACATCAAGAGGACGAGGTCGAGGCACATTTCATGCAACGACTTGTACATTTGAAAGCTATAATATCCCGCTCTGCCCCAAGACAAGACGAGTCGGACAATGAGACCACGAGGAAAAACACAAGACAAGCCGCCATGCAACTCCGCGCAAGGAGGCGTAGAACAAGGCAGTGGGCCGTAAGTAATCAGCGGTCACAGCACTATTTGACAGTGAAGGCTATTGACCCAGCACTTTTTTCCGTGTGCACGTGACATGCCGAAAACTCCGAGGCAGGTCTTTGAAAATCCGTCGCGTTCGCAGGCTTCCTCATTTGACATGAGTTGAACTTGCAATGCTGGAAATAAATTGACGTATTTTGGACGTGTTTTAAGTCTTGAAGCGCAGAGTAATTTTAAGTAATCTGAGACACCTACGTGCTGCACGAGGAAGAAAAAGACGCGTACCAGAGCCGAGTAAATAGAAATGAAGCAAAAATGTAACAAAAATGAAGAAAAAAAAAAAAAAGGAAGTCGTTTCCAAGTCGTTGTCATTTCCTTACATTCTTGAAACATGTGAAATGTTGTCTTATTGATATTACTCAGCAGACGACTGCAGGAACATAGAAACATGTTTATGTTATCTCGCTTGTACATATGTAGCTAACTATGTCTTAGCATATGCCCGGAAAACATATCTGGGGAGTTGTGACATGACATGCCTCGGAGTTTTCGGCATGTCACGTGTACCCGGAAAAAGTGCTGGGTCAATGGCGTTCACTCTATTTGACTTTTCTTCTGTGATAATCCTGGGAATTTTGATTATAGGGGTATCGTCGACGCCTTCAAGATACTGAGCTTTTAGCAGAGGAGAGGTAGATCTGGCCTGGAGACCTATTGAGACGGCGTCGATGGATACAATTCCGATGAAACCTGTCAGGAGTTGAAGGTGGAGGGAGATGATGTTGTGATGTCATCGACATTGCTGCTAATACTCTCGTGAGTGTCAACGGTCAGACAGGTGTGTGAACGCCAGTCCTGGTTCGCTTCGAAACCGGATCCGACGTTTGTTGATCACCAATTACCAGCGCTCGCTTTGCTCGTACTCTTGCCTTAGGCACCATTGAAGCAAACAAAGCACTCTTTATACTCTCTAAAAGCTCTTCACCATATCTTTCAAACCATGCCCAACCGCCAAGGACTTGTTCGAGGTCAACCAATTGAGTAATGGGTCCAACAGATGCCAGCTTTTCCACGGCACGATCACTTAGGATTGCGTCTGCGCTGAATACTGTATCCTTGAAGTCGCGATTCCAGATGTCTGTCCGTCATATGTTAAGTGCTATCTTTGCCTGTTTGTTCACGTCACAATAAGTGATAGGTGTTTTTCGTGTGTTGGCTGCAGGTGGTGAAGGACGAATGCGATCCAGGACCTCTGGGCAGCAGATATCACAGTACGGAACAGTTGGATCTAAGCAGTCGCGAGTCCAGGTCAGTCATTAATGCAATCTGGAAAATGTAGGACAGTTACGTGGAATGTCATTGCCATAGATCTTAGTCAGGATGGCTCGACGACAAATTGTTGATTGTTCAAGGCTATAAAGACCTTCGTCGACAGAAAGTAAGTCAATTGGAACCTCGATCCCCTGGTGTACATGATCCTGAACCCTTCCTGCAGATCCTCCTCGTTGAATACCTCTCATTTTGTTATAATTTTTGTCTTTTGCTTTGGGGTAAGTCGTCGATTGCCGAACTATATTCTTTCGTTTGGTTTCCAAGGGCTGATCCTTCTGCTGTTTGTCCAAATCAGCTTCATAGACTGATTTTTCGGCCAGTAAGGTGGCCAGTCCCGTCCGCCCTGGTCCTCGTCCAGCGCGTCCAGCTCTTTGAACAAATGCTGATACTGCATTCGCACTGCCGTGCCTTCTGTACCTACCGGTGTAACTGCACGACAGCATGAAAAGATAGACGCCGATGATGGAAGCAGCGTCGCAGAAGAAGAGGTCGAGGACTCGTACGAGGAACCTTTCGTCTACTTGCATCAGACAGGTTCAGGCGCACCACCGCCGATAGAGATTGGGCTCAATGGATATGCTGTTCGTACCTAGTTCTCCTTTCTTGTCTTTCGTATACCCAAATGTTTATTTATCATGTTGGATGAATCATAGCTCGAGAAGAAACGCTCGATATCCTCCTCCGGTCCTAGTGCTGCTGGACCCACATCCATAAACTACCACTCTCAGCCTCTCAATGGGAAGTACCACGCCGCTCCCAAGTTTGTCTCGATGGGATCCGTGAAGTCCCAACAAGCTATTCCCATCAACGTCAATGGGGGTGCTGCACACCCCGCTAACGTTAACGAACACGATAAGCATGAGGAAGAAAAGGGCGAAGGAGGTCAACGCCTCGAGAGGCGGATGAGCAAGCGGCAGATGGAGAAGGCGCTTGAGAATGGACGTGGGCGGACGGGTGGGTCAGAGCAGCAGTATGTTCAGCAAGATGGACAGCAACAGAGGAATGGACTGCCCATCCAGCTACATGGACCGGGTTCGTGAAGGACGAGGATGTACATAGGGAAGAGGAGCATCCTGCGGTGCATTCCTTCGAGCTGTCCTATGAAGGCTCTACAGTCAGACTTCTATGGCGCCCTCGACATCTCTACGAAGCAAAATCATGCAGTATGAAGGTCAGGATTCCCGGGGGCAGCATCGACCACAGCTCCATCGCCTTTGAGAGGAAACACAAACAAAACAGGTCTACTGTGGCTACTAGACGACTAAATCGATGCTGCAGCTTCGTACACTCTCAGAGTCTTCCAATAATCTGCACGCAGAAATTTTTGCTGGAAATTGAGGTTTTTTTTGGGTGACTAGCACAGCCGTTCCAAGGTCGACAAGGTATTCCATCCTTTCTACGAATATCTGTGCTTTCTGGATTGCCAGAATCTTCACGATTATTCCGCCTCCGAAATTCTCCTGGTGTATCTCTCTTTTGCGGCCTTGGACACTCTCTGGATTTCTCCGCACCCCATTTTCCCTGCTTTATCGAATATTATCTGCCTCTGAGATTTCTTTGAACCCTTCCTTCAGCGAGTTCGACCCTCTCAGCGCTTTTCTAAATTCTCTTTACGCGACCGTTCCCGAAAGCCGACACCTCGGGCGGGGACCGGTACCGAACTCCGGAGGTGACGGTGACCTTTGTCACACAAGCGAGGTCGACACCTTCGGGGACATAGACGACGATGAATTCGTTTAAATACAATATCGTCCTGAATCATGGATATAAAGCATTTCCAGATGTTTCTCCAAGTGTAGCAAAAATTTGAAGTCTTCAAATGGCCTCAGTAAATTGCAGTAACACTTGGAGTGTTTCGTTAGTGAAGACTATGACAGTGCCAGAGGCCAGACCGGCGAGAATGACACTCATAGCAACACCGGAGTCCGTCGGTGAATAGTGTTAGTGGCTGTTGTTGGTGCTGGTGTCTCTGGCCTTAGTGTAACACGGGTAAACACATTGTGTCGTTCTCCCTAATAGAGTTTACCTGAACTAACGTCTGTATATCATAGCTTTGAATGAGCAAAGCGATCACGAAGTCCACCTCTATGAGTCGGGCTCCAAGCCCGGTGGCCACGCGATCACCGTGCGCTATTTCGGCCAGGTTGAATGCGTACCCGCTCTTGGTTTCGAACGTATGAAGCCTGGAAGCTTGGCCACCAACTTCCCTGATCGTCCCAATCCCACGGCTCTGATTAACCAACTCTCGTTCGAACTCGAGGAGACTCTGGGCGAAAACTATGGACCCGGTGCTCCTCGTCTCTTCGATAACGGTGCTCAAGAATACTTCCAGAAGTACGGTGCTGGTGTTAAACACCTTGCGAAGATTGGTACGTGACCTTTGCCTCTTGCATCAGTACGCCGCAAGTGGTTGACAGGCACATAAATTATAGCTCCTAAGATTACTAGGAATTTGACGAACTTCGTCTGCAGCCCAACCTCGGTAGGTTTCCTTTCCCTCAGCCTATGGAAATTGCCTCAACGGGCTATTTAGGATGGTGCTGCGTGAAGGGGAAGGTTGGGACCAGGTTGGTCTCGTAGAACTGCACGACTGCTTCGCGGCCAACGAGGTACGATTTGCTGACTCTCTTTGTGCTGAATAAATACTTTTAAAAAATTATTCAGCTCATTACATACCCTGCACTTGGGAACTCGACACAACCGCCAAGCAGCCGCCGTGTTTTCTTTCTGTTTAGTTTTTAATGTGTTCATTGATTCTTGTTCTATTCTCCTTTCTCAATCCTTGTCTAATTTATTATTATTATCAAATTAGAGGCACAAGAAAAACGGGTGAAAGGTGTGGCTATCGCTCCTATTTTTGCTCTTATTACCATGGTTATTCAATCTCGGCTTGTCGCAAAATGCGAGCTCAGGAATAAGCGTGCCAGGGACTCCTTGCCAGGGGCTACTATGATGTGCGTTTTCTTTGTTTTAACATTTTTGGATGCCTTTTACTTACTTTCATCTAGATTATAGACCATCATCAACGTTCGTGGCGTTAGGTCCTTGTCTGACCAGTCAATGAAGACGTGCGTTGGCGCTGTTTTCATCGAAGGGTGTACCCACGGCGTCGCCAGTGGCTTGATTTACCTAGCAGAAGCCCTTCTTTTCTATCTCGGTGCTGTCCTTGTCGCCAACGGCACTTAAACTTGCCTCCAAATGGTCGAAGTCCTTAACCTTGTCATCTTCACTGTTTCCATTGGGTCGCAACTCATGGGTTTCAGTAAGTGTTTTCTGTTCTCTGTGTATTTATAAACCAATCCTTACTGCTTCGTCTTAGCCCAAAAGATTGCTCAGTCTGTACTAGCGACTTTGACAAACTTGTCAGATTGGACATCAAAACCGATGAGTCTTGCGGTACTTAGCGCCCTTGTATTACCGGAACTATCAACTTCAACCAAGTCAACTTCGCACACCCTGGACGACGAGAAGCACCCATGCTCAGGAACATGAACCTGAGTGTAGACTCAGGCGAATGTGTTGCTATCGTCGGCTCTTCTGGCAGTGGGAAATCGACTATTACCTCTCTTCAACGACTTTACGAACCCACCACTGGATCAGTCACAATTGGCGACATCGATACCCGACTCATGGACGTCCGCTGCCTTCTTCTGTCGTTAGTCAGTAACCTCACCTCTTCGACGCGAGTATCGCTGAAAATATCCGATACGGACAACCTTCTATTACCGAATTCGACATTCAACGTGCTGCCAAAGTAGCAAACATTCGCGACTTTTTCTGGACACATTCCTATTCTCACTTTCTTTTGTTTGTATTGTATTGTAACATTGTAGGACTACGTTATCCATGTATGCAATCCACATTACTTTATCCCCCGTGAAAATGATACTTATTCCTCGTCGTATTCGAATCGGATAACTGGTGTTTATTACCATGTTGAACATCTCCCCGTAACTCATGTTCTTTTCACCCTATTGCCTGACCATGGTTTCGGCACTTTTCACTGGATTTACGACTAATTATCACTGTATGTGTATCCCCGTTTTTCGATTAAAGACTTCCATTTTTTCTGGTATATTTTCTACTAGATAATCACCCTACTTCCCTCTGGTTATAATTGCCCGGAACTCTGTCACTTTTGAGCCTGTGACGTATATCGTGTAAATTTCACTGGTTCTACGGACATCGTGTCAATATCTGGTTTTTAAGCCTCGTTGAGGCTAAAAGTAAGTGATCCCCAGTTATGACCTATATTTTTTGGTGATTTCTAATTTTGACACTTTAATATGGTTGTTTTAACCCGTCCCTGGGTCCATAGTGAGAACAGCCTCCCTCTCAATTTAACTTGAATCATTCCAGGCTTTTACATCGCTCCCGATTAGAGAGCTTATTAACCTTACGATGCCTCCCTAATGCACTGGCTGTTCGCTCTATTTGATAGCTAGTATATTTCAAACATGATATAATATTTGCCTCTTTTCTCCCTCTGCTCCTACCCTTCCCCCTTTCTTCTGCGCTCTATATCCATCTCAAATGCCTCCAGTCTTTAACATCAAAACACCGTTAATCGAAGAAGCACAATCTGTTGAAAGTGATGCGACGGCAATACCTGCCGTTACCGAAAAGGCCGAGGACGTTGGTCTCGTAACTCTTCCTCCCATAGAGATACCAAGAGATTGTCTTGAAGATGTGCTGGCCGACACTATTTCCCTAAAGGAGCCAGCCACTTGTCGCTCTATATTATCATCGGACAATCAGGGAGTTCGAGATCACATAACTATTCACAAGTCAAAAGATGTCAACGAGGGTGTGTACAGCAAATGAGTTCGTTTATGTCAAATTCATTGAAACTTTCCATGTATAGATATTATAACTTCTCGCCTCTCAAGGATTGGTCGGACTCTGCGAGAGGTTGCCCTCAATTCATTTCCAATCATTTTTCTCAATCTCATCTGTGCATTGACCGCAATCATCCATGCCCTATGGGCTACTTCCCGTCGGTCTTTTGTATCCGCTTTGTCCTTCATCAGTCGAATCTTGACCAGTATCATTAATTCCCCAAAACTCAACTTCTTCGTCTCCGACTGGTCAAATGAAATAAGGGAGA
This sequence comes from Agrocybe praecox, assembly GCA_964017145.1. Taxonomy (NCBI): domain Eukaryota; kingdom Fungi; phylum Basidiomycota; class Agaricomycetes; order Agaricales; family Agrocybaceae; genus Agrocybe; species Agrocybe praecox. The sequence continues at coordinate 65,431 of OZ024852.1, forward strand.
AAGTCCACAGAACAGAAATACTGGCAGATGATATCTATGCAGCATGGGCGGAGATGGAGGACAGGTTTGAGTCGATCAAGGTTCTCGTGGAAAGGCTTGAAGATTTCGAGGATCGGATTGAGCTGAAAGTTCAGGAGACAGTTTCGACGTTTGAAAAATACTCGGTTAACATAGGTGCTCAGGAGGTCAAGCAAGACACATCTGCCCTTCAGGATTTCAAGGAGGATATCATTTTTAGTGTTAAGGAGGCGCTCATCCTCATGAAAGATGATGTTGTCAGCTTTTTAGATCGTGGACAAGCAGCCTTAGACCGTAAAATCGACAACCATGACATTATTGATCAGGCAAAATTCGAACAGATGTTAGCTCAAATGTTAGCTCAGATGGAAGCATCGAAGGAACAGGAGATCATGCAACTTCATGAGAGACTTGCTGCGTGTGAAAGGGCACTGGCAGATGGTCGAGCTGTCGTTTAGCAGAGTAATAGGCACTTGTATTAGAATATAGAAATGCTTCGCGCTCCTTTTTGTTGTTGTTGAGTGTCTCAGAATAAATAGAAACTTATCCAGGCACACAATGTTTCTTTTGTGTGTCTGTCTAACCTGAACAGTAGTTGCAACATCAGATGTGTTGATGAAAGGGAACAAAAGTTAAATTTTAACCACATACTTAACATATCAAAAACAGAATTTATATTTCGACAAACACATTCATTAATCAAGAAGGGGCCAAATTTACATAGAAGCACAAGAATGACAAGTCATAGAAGATTGTTCGATACAAGAATTAGGTTGATTTACACTACCAAAAGACTTTGAATCTCGAAAAGAGTCATGATGTGCCCAGCTACTAGTAATTAATGATCGCGAATCCTTATCACGCAAATTGTCATTTTCGAGTTATTAGTGCAGAGCATAGAGATGGATACACATGTGGGTATCCATTCCATGCTCTGTGGAACTTCCAAGCACTCATCGTCGTGCTCCGAACGAGCTAAAGCAGCTGTGTGGATTTCTACGTTGCATGTAAGTGCCATTTTCGTTTTGGTCACAAGTCATGAACACTTACCATCATGTTTCGATTGAACCAGGGGTATCAGCGCGCGATTCAAGTGAATTCGTCATCGTTGTGTGCAAGGAGATGAAGCGGATAGGGCTTCAATCGAAAGAGTGGTGCAGAACCTAGAAATGAATGTACATGCGAGTATTATTTTCAAGCTCTGCGGATCTTGCAAACACTTGTATGTTTCGATAACGACAATGTATGTCTGTGTATCAAGACTGAGGTAAGAAAAATCAAAATAATGCCTGGCGAACTAAACGTACTCAATGTTTCCGACGTTTGCTGCTTTTCATAGCGTCCAGATTATCCTCCCTGCGTTTTTCAACACACTTTAAAAAGTCAACTTTCTCCAAATAGTCTCCGCTACGTTCGGCTTGCGTGTGGTTTCTCCAGTCCATCGCAGACTTGTTCAGGGTCGTCAACTTTTTGGCTTTGGATGGTCCGGGGAGTGGTGCCAAAGTTACTTTCGATTTTCGAGGACCAGGTTTCCTGAGCAGCGGTTTCAACGATGGTACAAAGTTATCCACCCTCGATGAAGTATCAACGGTTTCTGTAGATGCTCTACTATCGGAAGAACCGTCGTTCTTTTCGTCAGTAAGAATTTGAGTTTCTATCCAAAACCATCGACCGTCTTCTACTGTTCAGAGAACGTCAGGGCTGGTTCCTTATCCCGCGAGACCCACTCACCCAAGCACACTTTGCTAAGCATCCCGATCTCATATATAGATTGGAGTCCTCTTCGAACGAGAGCTCGCTTCCACTAGGTCAATGTGATGGTGGAGTAACTCTATGTGTATCGACCGGCACTGCAAGGTGTTGTGTGTATGGCGGCAATGCGGGCAGGTACGTCCGGCCTTGTTACAGAAGCTAGAGACGTTAGCCTATAATGTAGGGTATAGGAGTAAGAATTCAGACTTACCTATACAGTCTGCAATGAATTACATACCCAAGTTCCGATTGACCCTATCCCTTTTGACGCTTTCTTTTTCCCATCCTCGAATGTCCACCGTACGCTATATCGAGACAACAAGGTAATGAATTGAACTGAGAAGGTAGACTAAGCCTGATGATGCCCAATCAGCGCATATATGCATTGAAAAAAAAAGAATTCTTACAATGATATTCAAGGCAAGCCATCATACCGACACACTCATGCATTGATATCCATTCATCACGTATTGGTCGATATTCGACCATCCTACGATCGAATGAGAGGGAATTCGGTGTATCTGAGAACGGTGCTGGAGCAGTAGCTCTCTAAGGCGGTCGCCCAATTCTTGACTTGGGCCTTGAGTTTGGGCGATTCGGCAGTGGAGTTGGCAAGGTGAATAGGAGCCCCTTCATATGAGACGATCTTGCCACGTCGGTCGTACTCGACGTCGATATAACCAAGATACTCGCCCCATCGATAAGACGTGACAACGAAGACCTCATCGCCATCAAGGTTGGTGGCAATATACTTGACTGTTCGCTTCACAGCCAAAGAATCTGGACCGTAGACAACATCCGCTTCGTGTGCCTGGATATAGAGAGCTTGGAGTAGGTTGGGATCCGCGTTTTCACCCGGGTAAGAGTCCCTTTCGAGGTTGAGATATGCATCATGGTGCCCTAGAAATGTCGGCTGCTCCGGGGAGGATGGACCATAAGACCTGTGCGTGGAGTATTGAGAATCCCAGTGATGGGTAGAACGGTGCTCGGGCTTTCGATGGTGCGAGTTTCGGCCAAAAACCAGCTGGGATAACCAGGGTAGTTTCATAAAAAAACAAAGTAAAGAAAAAAGGAGAGACAGACCTTGGCATATCATCAAGATGCGCTACTCCGTCGTCCACACCGTGTATGCGCGAGAACCCGTACTCAGTACGTGTGCGTTCGTTAATGGCTTTGAAGATCGCATAATCCAAATCCTGACCTAGCAAAGAAGATGAACGACACGGTCATCAACACCCTCTATAACACCATCCCACATCCACCGGCTTCTTACCTCTGTTCCGACTTTTCGTACCGACATGCTGGCGGCGGTTCCAACAACATCCAGACACCTGACATTGGACGTGCAGGGACATCATACACGCGTAGCATCCAAGGAAAGGCTGGGCTGCCTAGATCGTCTTTGCGCGATCCTGGATTGATTTTCGACACGATTTTGAAGAGGAAGGGGGTGCGTTGATTTCTATCTGTTATTTTTGGAATTTCTCACACATCACGTGCAGAAGCAAAATCGGGAAAAAGACACAGGACTTCGTACACTAGCGGTCGACTTCGTCTCCAAACAGGCTTGCTGTCTGACTTACTGTCTGACTTAAGCCTGTCTGTTTTATTTAATATTTAATCATTGAATTTAAACATAATAAATCTTATATTTTTTCGATTTCAAGTTGACAAACAAAGTCATTGTTATAGTAGCGAAGAAAACATGTAATGGTAATTAAATTGATTCTACCACGTCGAGACGAGCGCGTCATAGGCTTCCCTGGAACGAAGCGATATTAGTTACGACGAGACACGGAGTCAAAGACAGATGGAACTCACACGCCTTGTTGAAGCACTGCAAAGCAACGGGCAACGTCAGATACATATCTCCCGCTTTAGACATCGACCGGGACACAGAACAAGAACCGAGCGCGGAAGCGAGACTTGCAATTGCAAAGCAAACGTCCGAGGACACGGGAAATCTAGACGACGCCATTGAGTTGGCGATCGGTATGAAAGCCATGATCCAAGCCAACATTGCGGTTGAAGCCTCTATCGCAAACCAACCATCGAGGAAAGAATACTCGACCCAATGGAAAATGGCGAACACGGGATCGATGAAGAAGGGGCCATTCGTCTGAAATATCCTCCTGCGATAGTACTCTTCCGACCAAATAACCCTACATCTCTGAGATTTCCGGGCATACCAACCGGCCTTGTACCACTTGTACCGACGCGAGCGACGTTCACCGTGATGGGAAGAGACAACTCGAAACACAAGATAGCGAGAAGACAGTTCCCCATCATACCTGGATACGCCTTCACAGACTACAAGTCCCAGGGCCAAACCATTGAGTTCGTGATAATCGACATCGGACAGCTGAAGACAGGTGCGGGGTTATCACCATTAGGAGTGTACGTGGCGCTATCGAGGAGCAGGGGCAGGTCCACAATACGCCTTCTACGAGACTTCAAAGACAAGACAAGCTGTTCCAGAACCATCCGTCGGAGGACCTGAGGAAAGATATGGAAAGAATAGAGCAGTTGAACAGTTCAATAAAGAAGAAAGAAAAAGGATAAATAGACAGAAAAAATTTGCCGTTTGAAATACAACAAATAATGTTCTCAAATCAAAGGAAAGATAAATAAATAGTATATAAGGCTTGTAAGAGGACGTCAAGAAAAGTAAGGGAGGATTGGGAGGGAACACGACGCAGCAAAACATAAGCAAACAAATGGTCAACATTTTCTGAATTATGGGTTTTGAGGCGGCCAGAAAAGGATGGGTAAAGCCGCAGCAAAACAAAAGCACACAAACGGTCAACATTTTCTGAATTATGGGTTTTGAGGCGACCAGAAAGGGAAGGAATCATGTGATACTGATTTAAGATTACGTGATGGTCAACATTTTTATTTCCTTTTATATGTATTTTCGGGGAGTGGGAACCTTACTGTTGACACAGCACAAGCCAATGCCATGCGTGGCAGTGGCCCACTAAAACAAGTCTGAGTGGATTATATTCCTCTGATTGGTTATACCTGTGTGATTGTTTTCACTAACGTTCCCGGGAGTAGACAAGGATTTGTGCTTATGTGTCTTTCCTGTACAGTAAGTAGTACTTGTCTTGTACGAATGTGTTAGCTAGCGCCGGTCTGATATTCGTTGTCCATCCGATCCTACTCGGACTGGTCCTCGCAAGTTGGACCTTCTTTGTCGCAGCGCCCTTCGGTAAGAGCCCTCAACTGGCGGCCGTGATAACCACGTTCCTTGGCATTGTCCTTGGGATTCTGGGACTTGTTATCAAGAGTAAAAGCAATGGGACGCTGTTCATTTTTTTCATTATATTCCCACTCTCTTTTTATATCTTTGCTCTCAAAGCCATTTGTGGTTATGAAAATCACCAGCTTGCGACGATTGCGACGAAAGGAGACCCGGATAATGGGGTAGTGCTTGCACCATTACTTATTTCAGCAGCGGTGAGTATCTTCTATCACATTCGCATTACCAATAAGAAATCTAACAATTTTGTCCAGATCGATATCTTCCTTTGGCCATACCTCGCCGTACTATGGGAAAGGCGTCTATACGAAGTCCGCACAGTATCTTCATCACCAAAATCCCGATCGTGGGCATTTTGGAGAAACAAGCCAACAGGGAGTCCGAACCATTGGCTGACAATACTGCTATCTTGATCCGAAATTTAATGAAAACATACAAAACATCTAGATTCAGCTCAAAGGGAGACGTAACTGCAGTTTCGAATCTAAGCTTTGATATTCCAAAGACAGGGATTTTCGTACTGTTGGGCTCTAATAGGTAAGTAATGAATCTATATAATCACAATCTTGGATAAATACCGATTTGATGCCCCTTTTTTAGAGCTGGAAAGTCAACATCTTTGTCGGTCATCGCAGGTTTATCCAGCATCACGAGCGGAACAGTCACCTTTGAAGGCTCCCTTGCGCGACCTCCTCGTGGTACATTGGGAATTGTGCCGCAGAAGAACGTCCTCTTCCCTGAACTTACGTGCATACAGACTCTCCGCGTATGGAAAGCCGTAAAATGGTCCACAAATTCGCAAGGTGATGAGGATCTTGAGCAGCTACTGCGCGATTGTGATCTGGAGAAGAAGATTCGCTCAAATGCGTCGACACTTTCTGGTGGTCAGAAAAGGAAGCTACAGTTGGCTATTGGGCTTTTGGGTGGATCGAAGAGTAAGTCCAACATTTGGTGGTTTTGACAACGATTGAGGTTTCGAGTGTCCTGACGTTTTTGGTTTGTAATAGTTGTTCTCATGGATGAATGTACCTCTGGAGTGGACCCGCTGAGTAGACGTGCCCTGTGGAAGATTTTGACGGGTTTCCGAGACGACCGAAGCATTGTTTTCACCACCCATGTAAGCGACGAGCCTTTATCCTATATGGTTAACATATGCTAACAAAACGCTGTATAGTTCCTCGACGAAGCTGATCTCCTAGCCGACTATATCGCTATCCTAGCTGCTCCCGGAAAGGTTGTCGCCTCTGGTCCTCCTGTCTCTCTCAAACGTGACCTTGAACAAGGTTATTCCATCCAAGTATTGCTACCTACAGGTACCGGCAATGTATCGGAGAAGACTGAGACATCAACATCGACTGAGTTACTGCGACAAATCAAAGTTATCGCCCCACAGACATATATCACAAGTCCTCCTTCGCACGTCGTCTACCACTTGAAGACGAGGGATACGGAAGTCGTTAGCCAAGTACTGAACCTTCCTGACAAAGAAATCCAAGCAGGCAAGGTAGTGTCTTATGATATCCTTGGGGCAACGATCGAGGACATCTTCTTGGATTTGATGAATAAGGAGGCAATGGACCACGACGACGAGAAAGGATCCACTAACACTCTTTCGCCTTCTCCTCTTCCCTCGCTGCCCAAAGAGACTCAAGTCATAGATCTACCGACCGGCAGACCAGTCTCTCCATTCAGACAGGCCTTCACGATATTCCCCAAACGCGCATTGATAACAAGGAGAAGTTGGCTGACCCCCGTCCTTGCTATCCTTGTTGCGATTGCTGGGACAGGTATACCCCTAATCTTCTTGAAACATAAGGCGCCCACATGTGTTCGACGGTTTGGAAATACCACTTCGATACCTCTATACCTCCCTGAATCGCCCATTGTACCGTTCACATTCGGACCGTCTTCCCGTACGCTCGTTCAGCCTGGGGATGCTTTGACTTCGTTGGGCAATAATTCGAACCTTTTCCGAATCACCGAGGTTGCGGATAACCAGACATTCGTCAATGATATTCGACAGAACTTCAGGAATCTCTCTTTAGGAGGTGTTTCGTTTGACTTGAATCCTGGTGCTTCTTTGGTTGCTTGGGAAGCTACCCCACCTGGGTTTACAGGACCATCTATGTTGAATTTGGCTACGAATGTCCTGTACCAGCGCGCCCTAAATATGTCTGGAAGTACAGCCACCAACCCTACGATCATCAAAGCGGATTATGCGGCTTTCCCTCCTATAGCAGCTGGCACACTCATTTCCATTAAATGGCTCATATTCTTTGGAGCCGTTATGGTACGTGCACCTCCGATTTAGTTGCAAATTATCGATTAACTTTTTATATCATAGGCTGTATACCCTGCCTTTTATACCCTCTATGTTGCGAAGGAACGCCGTTCATCAGTTCAAGCCATGCAAATGTCAAATGGTCTGACGGACCCCATTGGCCTCTGGCTAGGACACCTGATTTTTGATACGATTTCAGTGGTCATCTTATCCACTATCATTGTGATTATATTCGCTGCTGCTTCCAATCAGTTCCATGGCCTTGGGTTCTTGGTGAGAGTGACTGATATAGGCTGCAACGACGTTGATGCTGATTATATATCTCTTTTAGTGGTTCATCATGGTTATCTATGGAATGACAGCAGCACTGTTCTCATACTGTGTGTCATTGATGGTCTCTTCTCCTCTAGCAGCCTTTGCCGCTGTTGCAGAATATCAATTTATCATGTTTATTGTCAGTTGGATCAGGCTTTTGATTATCCTTTTTGTTCTTTGGTAACTGATTATCGTTTTATAGCTGTATCTATCTTCATATTTGCTGGTGCTCACATACAGAAAGGTTACTGAAACAACACGCTTGATTACGATTATTCATTTCACCACGTCCATTGTAGCGCCCGTATGCAGTGTTGAGTTATTATTTTCTAACTTCCAAACGTCCTTGAACTCATTTGTTGTCCGACAGATCCGCGCAGCTCTTGTTTCTGTCAATCTGTTCTCACTGCTTTGCGATGGAAACACAATTGTCGATACTGCGTCCATGGGTTCGATCATCCGTTACGGTGGACCCATTTTGTACCTCTTCGTTTACGCCTTCATCCTTCTTGCTATTCTTGTCTGGGTTGACTCTGGTTCTCGAACACCCCGTCGCCTTCGGCCTCGCAAAGAGGTCGTAGCTGCCACAGGAACAGCTTCATCATCAAAAGAAGATGTTGTTGCAGCTGCAGAGGCTGTTGCGGCATCCGATGACCCCCTTCGCGTTGTTAATGTATCGAAGAATTTCAATGGCAATCAAGTCGTCGACGATGTCAGCCTTGGTGTCTCCAAGGACACTGTTTTCGCATTACTGGGGCCCAATGGAGCAGGAAAGACAACCACGTTTAATATCATTCGTAAGTATCTTCGCTGTCCATCTGGAATCTAAGCACTAAAATTTTTGCAGGCGGTGATATCTTACCTGACATGGGAAATGTATTCATCAGTGGTACATCCGTTGTCCGACACCCACGTACCGCTAGGTCTTCCTTGGGCGTGTGTCCACAATTCACCGCCATCGATTCTCAGCTCACAGTCAGAGAGCATCTAATCATATATGGACGACTCAAAGGATTGAAGAAGGGTCCTGAACTTAATGCGAGCGTGGAAGCTGTCATGCAAGGAGCGTCACTCAGCATGTACGCAGATCGTTTGGCTAGCAAGCTGTCTGGAGGAAATCAAAGAAAACTTTCTCTCGCCATTTCTCTCATTGGAAATCCATCCGTCATCCTGATCGACGAGTTCTCTACAGGTATTGACCCGAAGATGAAGAGAGATATGTGGCAGACTCTGAGGAGGGTGGCTGTTGGTAAAGCCGTCGTTATTACCACACGTAAGACGTTTCTTAGTGTCATGATCGCTCTGTCTGACTTTATGGTTTTTAGATTCAATGGAAGAAGCTTCAGCGTTGGCGAATAGTGTTGGAATTCTAGCAAAGAGAGTGCTTGGTATGTTTTGCCTTTCAATTCCGAGTCCAATGGAATGCTGATCTCCGTTGCAGCTGTCGGTACCACTGAATCGTTATCTGCGCGTCACGCCACCTATGAAGTGCACTTTACATGTCGGAATCGGGAAGAGGTCGTTAAAGCTCGCACTTTGATGGCTCTCATTCCAGGTTCGAAGATGGCAGATGATGTGGCGACCCGATTCGAAGTACCTATAGCAGACGAATTCTCGCTATCGAAACTGTTCAACACACTCGCGAGCCAGGGCGATTTCACTGAATATACAGTCGAAAGAGCTTCTTTGGAGAGCGTATGCTTGAAGGTTATCCGCGAGAATAATGTCAGAGAGGAGGATACAGAGCGGTCACGTTCTTGTCGTTGTGCATGGTGGAGGTGTTGAGATTAGAAAACGCGTTTTTTGGATCTGTTATTCCTTGATCTATCTTGTCATCTTGGTTTGTATAATGGCTTGTTTAAACTAGCTGCATGTTTTTTTCGTGGACTAGACTAGCACATTGAGAGCTACTCTAGATAGAATAAAATGATAGTGTAATTTGAGCTGCCAGGTCAGATTTAATTAGTTTTCTCGCAAGCAATGATCTCATTTCTTGCTTGCCCGGCCATTTCCTGTAGATATGTGTTGATCCTAAGGGCAAGAGGTACACCCAAAACAATAGCTGCAACGATGGACCAAATGATTGGGATGACCGACTCTGGAAGAACGCCGAGATGCAAGGGTTCCAATAAAAGAATAAAAGAAACATCATATTGAGAACCATTGGCCAGTGGGTTGTTTTCGAAGGGTGTCAATACACCGCTATGAAGTAGCTGAATTAGTGCATATTTGGTACGCGTTTGAGAGTGGGCAGGTGCTATATCTCCAGTCGAATAACTTGACAGAGACGAAGGGTCATAAATTGTCATAGCAAAATCGGTTGGTTGCTAAAGTTAAAGTTCAAAGCGTAAAGATAGAGTGACGAGCGAAGTCCCCAGCAGAGGTTTTCACGCACATAAGCAGGCCAAGAGATCCTCAGCGTGAATTTACTGAATTTTTTTCCATTCGTCTTGATCGAGGTAAAGCACGACCCAAAGTTCGTGCGGGCATAGCTCTGGGCGAGCAAGATCCCATTCATCGACGTTGCTGCATATGCTTGGTAGGATATCCGAGCTTGACGAAGCAGAAGTGGCGTTAAGTTGTATTTGCGAGGATCCAGGACGGAATGTAGGCCTGAAAGTATATCGTCAATAATTAAATCCATTGCGAACAGGATAGCATCCACCATTTACTCGTAAAAGGCAGACTGATGACTGAGCTTTGGTGGGCGTCGAAATTCACTATCTCAGTATTTCCCATACATGCTTTAGCAAGCAAAGTCAAGATGAAGAACCATATCAGCATGTGTCGGAATGGAGTGGCGGTGGTAAGGATTGTACAGGGTGATGAAAGTAAGAAGAGAGGGGCCTAACGCCATGTTTGTCAGCAGCCATCATAACAGCCGAAGATCGTCGACAAGAGTTGTTTCACCATCACATCTTTCACCACGCTCTTTAAGCGAAACATAATGATTTTACTATCAGTGTACGACTCGTCAGCGAGATATACTCTGTAAAAATCCTTCACGTATACCTACTATCTTTCAAACCGAAGGCGAATTTGGCGCGATGGGGGGTCCTAATTGAAATACCTTGCAAGTATGTACGTTTATCTTTCTCGTTCATCTATCCACGTTGAAACGTTGACCGTTGTACAGGAAGCTGCCAAGAGCTAATGAATGATGACCGAGATATTCCCAAATCCTTCCTCATACAACGAAAGCCACGGACCCTATCAAATTTGAAGCGTGTACCTGGAATAATTTGCCTTATCAGCTTTGCGAAAAACCGAAGGAGGAAGACATTACGCACTTTGTTGGCACATTCTTCTGCTTCAAACCTTTCAAAGAGATTGGAGTCCCAAGCTTCCCATTGATTGTCGCAGCTCTGAAGAAGAAGAAAATATATCGGTTACAAGTCGGCTCGCATAATTCTGGGTGCATACATAGCTTACCGAACATAAACATCAGTACTTCAAGAGGTCCAACGTCTCCAAGGGAATGATTTCGAGAGAATTCAGGGCTCCTTGTGTGAGCAGCACATTCGGGACATTCCCAGAATTTACAGTCTTCAAGGGACCGACGACAACAGGCTTGTGGAATGTATGGTCGAATGTGGCATATTCAGTACCATTAAGGCCTGCAGAGCTGACGACTCGGGTTACAGTCAACTCAACAATCAGGGGATTCTTGAATGGTGAAAAGGTTCTAAATAATTACGAGGATCTAATTCGGACCAGTGAGCTTACTATCAAAATTGATCCTACATATTGCAAATATATCAGCTTATTTTTAGTTTGACAGAGAACTTGGGATTTTACTCACGAAATGAGATTGTCAGTAAGGGATTCGAGCTATATATTCCAATGTTATACCTCTGGTTGCATGTGATAATTTTATAAAAGCGCTCATCGTGATGTATGCGTTGATGCTTTCTACGAAACCCACTCCAAGGAAGTTCACAACATCACCGATGAGATCACGCTCTTCTATCGACGTTGGGACGGCTGAGGCGAAGGAGAGCAAGAGCGCAAAGAGCGCAAAGAAAAGGACACCGACGCGACCCATTGTTTGGATATTACGGTTTTCGACAAAAACGTTGATACTGGGGGGAAATACCTCAACGAAGGATTTTTCTCTCCCAGCCATACTATTTATAACGAATTCCCAAGTCACAAAACCCGAGAGACCCTGACGCGAATGTGTCCATGAAAGAAGGATGGATTGTACCCGCGACTGCATGAATTTTTCCCAAATATTGCATCATCTCCATTTCACGAGGGATCTTTCGTGGTCAGCTGCACGAAAACCCACTTGGGATGCTACATTTATTGCTCACTCTAACTTTCCGATGCTCATGCCCGCCCATGTCACTGATCAAAGGCGGCCTGAAACAGCGCGTGATGTGCAAGTGCGATGATACGATGCAGAGAATTTGCAGGTGACTACCCAGCTACCCCGCATTTCCCCTACATTTAATTGCGTGCCTAGGACTCAGGTCAGTCCTTTGTAAGTATTTTATTACCCTGATGTCGACTGCGATCTCGGATCTCATGATGCAGCTTACTTTATAGTACATGTTCATGGGTTTGAAAGCATGCATCCTGACCTGGTGTTCAGATACCTCATCTTAAGACAACATTCAAAGAGGTTCCATTGGAAACGGTCTCCCACTATCCTAGTGAAGGGAAAGGGGTTTCCTGAGGCAATTGATCCTCCTAGGTAAACCCCAATTTTGGGGCGTTTAAAGATCGTCCTTGACGCCAAGGTTCTACTTCCTTCATTCGGCTGCAATTCGTACGTCCTTCTTTCTTTCCTTTTTAAAAAAAGCGATTTGAGGAGGATAAATCACTGGAGAATATAGCAAAAGCTACATGGACCTGTTCTATGTTCACCCACGAGCCTCTAAAAATACCTTTCGTTTCCCCACAACTAGGATTGGGTGATCGTTTCCTTCACAAAGCTATCCAGGACATTTAATGTTTTTTGTCTTACCTGGGAACCAGTGGGCGTCAACGCGTCTTGTAACCTTCTCGCAAAGTGATGTAAACGGACAACCATTGCTTGTTGTAATGCAAAAGAAGAAATCTGGTAGAAGCGGATCTCTCATTTCTATTGGACTTCTCCTGAGGTTCTATCCGTAAACTTTCTCTATAAATCCTGAACGACCCTTGAAGCGAGAAGCTCTGTGGTTACTTCCTCGGACGGAGCCATATTCAGGACCCTCAATTCGAATTCGCCTTCAACAGCTTCAGCTCTTCAACTTAACCAAGATGTTCGGCCTTCGTACTCTCTTCGTCGCTGCTGCTAGTGTCGCTAGCGTCTCGGCTGCTGCTACTGCACGTGCTGCAGACCTCTCCATCGGTGACATCGTCAACGCTCTTGGTATTGGTTTTGTTAAAGATATCAACGCATTCGTGACTGTAAGTACCTTGTGTCATTTGCAACAGGCCACCTTTTTGATCATTTTCCAGTCCGAATCCTTGACGGACAATGCCATCACGTTGGTAGAAATTCCTCTCGGACTCTCGAGCATCATTTAAATACCCCCGCCTTGTATGACTCTGTGAATAAAGTGTCAATTTCGATGGTACGTCTCTCTCCAACTCCTAACTAACACAATAGCATTTACTGAACGTCAATGCATTTGCTAATAGTGAAGAACCCACTCCCAATCGAACTTACACTGAACACTGTTACTGCCAAAGCAGGCCTGAACGGGATGATCTTTGCCACCTTCTCGCACAACTTCCCCAAGCCCGGTCTCGTCGTCCCACCCTTCGGCACCAAGAACTCTGGCACCATCCCGAACGTCCTACTCCCCTAAGGCGCTGATGCCTCGCTCGCCATCATCCCCTTCGGTATCCTTGACCTCCCAGAGATTGACGTTAACGCCCGGTGCGTCATACTTGCTATGCCTTTTTTCTTTCTTTGTATGTATCAAGCCCGTGTTTTCTGACCAATGGTTTGAATCTGCAGTGCGGCCACCATTGGCGGCGCTCTCGGCATTCCCATTGCTCTCGATAGCCTCAAGCAGACTGCCGTCCCCGTCAAGTAAGCATGTCATCCATTACCAACTTCCCACTTTTGGGTCCTCTGTACACGGAATCTCACATATGTATCCATAGCTACACCCTCGAGCTCGATTAAGTGCTAAGTTCCACAAGCTGAAAAAGTATCTACTCTCCGAATTGAAGGATTGTGGTATTTATCGAAGTTTAGGTTGGGAATTTTTTTCTCTTGAAGTCATATATCGTTGTATGTATGATGCAGGAGCTTTCATATTGAGTATTGAACCCGAGGCGAGGAACGAACAGGGACGATCCGACGCAAAGCAACAACACGCATACAGGCCTTGATGCGGACAGCGACAACGAATGAAAATGGATCTGGAAACGCAATGACCGGCGCCAACAAATTGAATGCAAAAAGGTGGACGTGAGTGAACAAAAGACATACGCGAATGCACCGAAACGCATTTATCCGAACCCTAACCCGACATCCCGACATTCTCATCATGTATGACCATAAGTTTGCTTTTCCTCTCTCAAATGTTTTGCAGACGTTTCGCTCCTAGGGACAGTTATTTGTGAGCCACGCAGGTAGAGCTGTTAAACGTACGCGTAAGGTCTCATTGGAGGAAGGAACCATCAGAGGAACTATAAGGGATGTACGCACTGGGTCCGTCTATGGTTTTTCAATACGTGTCTTTTGTTGCTCTCTGTACGCTGATTAGTTTCAAATGATATATTTTCCAACCTCTGCGCCGTCCTGGTCTTTTTTTATCTATTCTTTCCCCGTGCCCACTTCCTCTTACTTCTGTCTTTTCCGTAAATCATTCACTCCCATCACTCCCTGCCGGTCGCTCTCGCATTCCGTCCCTCGAGCTCTCAGTGCCATCTCGGCAACTGAAGAGCTGGATGATGAAGTCGATTTTTTTTTTGAGAAGAGATGTTAGAAGTAATTGGAGGACGCACATGAACCGAACCGAACGGGATCAAATACTCTTAGCGACTTACAGCCTGTATTCTGTGGCTTCGTGTACTTGGTATGTCTTGCTCATCGACTACGATGTCACTCACTGGTACTCTGTTTTTAAGCTCATCCTTGCTTCTCCTCGCAATCGATCATTCCCTTCTCTCTCACATGTCCCCTCCGTCTTTGGCTGTCACTCTCTTGGCAGTAGCGACCAGAAACAGGCCAATACACGCTCAGAGGATACTGACTCGGATTGACGCGATGCTGTCGTTGATTGAACATTTCCCATTACCTTCCTCTCTTTCCCACACCTCCCCTCTTCCCCCCCGTCCTCACTTCAAGTCAGTCAATATTCACTCATCAACGGTCCATCGAAAGTAGCTTGACCCGGGTCATCACGATGCATCTCTTAGCACCATTTATCCCGCTTTCTCTTATTTTCATCCTTCTCGCCCCGCTCACAGGTTGCTTTCTCCTTTCTTCTCTCCCTCACTTCACTTCTATGGAAAGCTCAGTGTGCACCACATGGGACGGGAGTAAACCTTATTGTGTACCTGATACCTTCGATGCACGGCGTGCTTTTGTATGAGGTATGGTGTACATATACATGCAATGTGAGGTGCGTTATGTATACTATAGTATATGGGCTTTATTCGCATGAACGAGAGTTGAGCCGAGAGTTGAGTGTGATTGAGCATTGGTAAGATTGAGCGTGATTGAGCATGAGTTGAGCGCGATAGAGCGAATAGACAAGAGTTGAGCAAGAGTTGAGCGTGATTGAGCATTGGTAAGGTTGAGCAGGTTGAGCATGATATGAGTTGAGCGCGATAGAGCAAATGGACGAAGGTTGAGCAACTTGAGTTGAGCACGATTGAGCATTGGTAGAGTTGAGCAAGAGTTGAGTGTAATTGGGCATTGGTAAGGTTGAGCATGATTGAGCATCATGTGAGTTGAGCGCAATAGAGCGAATGGACGAGGGTTGAGCAAGAGTTGAGCAAGATTGAGCATTGGTAAGGTTGAGCAGGTTGAGCATGATTGAGCATGGTATGAGTTGAGCGCGATAGAGCGAATAGACGAGGGCTGAGCAAGGGTTGAGCGTGATTGAGCATCGGTAAGGCCGAGCAGGTTGAGCATGATTGAGCATGACATGAGTTGAGCAAGAGTTGAGCGAATGGACGGAAGGTTGAGCGTGATTGGGCATCGTGTGAGTTGAGCGCAATAGAGCGAATGGACGAGGGTTGAGCAAGAGTTGAGCAAGATTGAGCATTGGTAGGGTTGAGCAGGTTGAGCATGATTGAGCATGGTATTAGTTGAGCGCGATAGAGCGAATAGACGAGGGTTGAGCAAGGTTTGAGCGTGATTGAGCATCGGTAAGGCCGAGCAGGTTGAGCATGATTGAGCATGACATGAGTTGAGCAAGAGTTGAGCGAATGGACGAGAGTTAAGCAAGGGTTGAGCATGATTGAGCATAGTATGAGTTGAGCGCGAATGGACGAGGGTTCAACGTTCAGCAAGGGTTGATCGTGATTGAATATTGAGCATTGGTAAGGTTGCGCGGGTTGAGCATGATTGAGTATGATATGAGTTGAGCAAGAGTTGAGCGGGTTGAGCATTGCTAATGCCACTATGGCGGTCATTTAGGGTAAAAATTCCCGCGCACGCTCATTGGGATTTTTGCCTTTTCCGCGCAACTTTAGGCCATTTTTGAGCCTTGTATTGTCTAAGTCGAAATAATTTCTCTTATGTGCGCGGAGAAAAATTGCGCGCGTTTTTTTAGTTGGCGCGCAATTATTATTATTTTCCGTGCACCTTTATTTTTGGCACAGGTGAGCCGCGCGCACATTTCAAACTCCGCGCGCACAAGTTTCTTTTACCTAGCACGCAATATTATCATCTTCCAGGTTGCGCACAATAATTACCAGCGCGCAATTTTGACCCCGCATGTCAGCATGCGCACATACAAGAGTTTGTATGTTAATTGTTCAACAGCCAAACATTGGGAAAGATCCAACCATTAGCCTAGTGAAACAAAATGAGTGTATTCATTGACATATATGTTATTTACGTAGTCCGGAAGTACTAATTAACGTAGTTAGAAGGGCAAGTACGTATTTATAAGAATGGCTAAAGTAATTAGTGGTCACTGCCGGACCCAACTATTGAATAGATTCACCATTAAATAATATAAGTGACTGATTCGGAACGGAAAGCAAAGCAAAACGAGAGTAACGAGCGCAGGTAAATGACAAAAAAAATGAGACAAGTATGGGTAAGACGAGCCGGTTTACGCCCAAGGGTTAAAATGAGGGGGAGGTGCACTGGTAATTATTGCGCGCACCTGGAAGATGACAATATTGCGCGCTCGGGTGACAGAAAATTGCGTGCGCGGAGTTTGAAATGTGCGCGCGGCTCACTTGTGCCAAAAATAAAGGTGCGCGGAAAATAATAATAATTGCGCGCCAACTAAAAAACGCGCGCAATTTTTCTCCGCGCACATAAGAGAAATTATTTCGACTTAGACAATATAAGGCTCAAAAATGGCCTAAAGTTGCGCGGAAAAGGCAAAAATCCCAATGAGCGTGCGCGGGAATTTTTACCCTAAATGACCGCCATAATGCACTGCTGATCCATGCGCATGAAGCCCTGTGTGCTGTGTGTGTGGGATACCCTCAGTTTATGGATCATCTAGGCTCGCTTTTCCCAGCTCGCTCCTCGCTCCTGATCTCGATCAACTACTGCTGCCCATCCGTCCTTCCCCACCGTTGCTTTATCATTCCCCCGTTCTTGCCCTCCTCCATCCAACCGTTCCCTTCGTCATGGTGTCTATTCCCCTGTGGCATTTAGCTTTCTTGGCCATCCAATGCTGATGAAGACGTATTTGATGTCAACGTCAAGCCAACGTGCATTATTCTCTCCTCTGCTTTCGACCTGTAGATAACTTTGGCCAGGATCCCGGCTAGCGTTCTAATTTTGGCGTGGTAATTTCCATTTCTCAATAATGGGACTTCTCGAAATTTGTTTGTTTTGTACGCAATATAGTAATGACGATCTATCTTCTCTTGTATTCATTGAAAATATTATCTACAAAACACTTAATAAACAATTTTAGACCTTAGGTAAACACCCCTCATGGTTAAAAAGCATATTTTATTGTGCAAGTAGCGCTTTCTGGTGCAGTTTTTATCTCCGATTTAGCGGCCATCGGTGCCGAAAGGCAGGTTTCTAAATAACGAGATTGGTGAGGCTGATCATTGAATCTATGGATGTTATTTTATGTAAGCACCTACATGATTTCTACTGTTTCCACTGGTAATCCTGATTGTTGGACGAAGGTCCATTGGTGACCGACCTCGGGTGTTGCCGGACACAGCCACGCCTCCTCGTACATACCAGATCGTCTGTCCTTGTAGTCTTTATCGCTCAATCCACTTACATCATTGCGTGTTTTGTCTACTGATACGTCAGTCAACACTGATTTTACGTGTATATATCAAATATATAGGCTGAGATACGGTATGGTGCTCCTATTCATGTAACAAAATGTATCAAAAGCCAAGACTTACGCCGTTCGTTCCTCGTGCCGAGTGGCTAAAAATGGCAAGTTCCTGATGTAGACACGTGACAGACAGATTTGGCGTTCATGACAGGTTGACTTTTTCTTCTTAACAATGATTGTCGTCTTCTAAAGAATCCCCTTCCTGGATAATCACTCAACTATCTATTCATATTTTACAACCGACTTCAATCATACCTGGTAACACAGTCTTTACCGATGAAACCATCAAAACAACGCTGGCCAATTTCGAAGAACAAATCAAGATGGCGATGACCGAAGGAAATCTCGTCCAGCAAATGCGGGAGATTGATTAAAAATAGGTATTTCTTTAATCTATGTACATGAACTACCTGTGTAGTGATTCCAATTTCCGCTCTCAGAAGTCCATCTTTTATTACCAGCATCGTGCCAAACTTGGCAAATTTCCCCGATCCCGGACATGTCTGGGCACTGCTCAGACCGTACATAGAGGCCGTTGCCAATGGGGCCAGAAATCTTGACGAGCTCGAAGATCAGTTATACGACGTGGATGTGGAGTACCTCGAGGAAGACTCCGCCAATATCAAATTTAATCAAGAGCCCATCGTGGAGGGGGAAGACACGGCGTAGTTCACGTCGAACGGTTGGGGACTACGCGCTATACGTGAACGACGGTAGGAAAGATGGGATACACGGTGCAAACAAGACGAGAAGAAGAGAAAATACGAGGGGGAGGAAGAGGAAGGTGATGGCATACAGCACAGACAGATGACGGACATGGCTGAGGGTTTTACCTGCGCCTTCTTCGCCTTCTTCGCCTGCTAACCAAACCCTCTGGTAGTCACTACCGGCTGATGGGACACTTTCGAGAACAATGATGCATGCTCCTTCATACCCTCGATGGAAATGGACAATCTTCCCGCTGCCACCGCCTTTGTCTGGGCCAACGTTGACTTCAATCTGTGGGCTATCTATGGTCAGGTGGACGCTCAAAATGGAGGGGGGAGTGATGTAGGGTGGGATAGTTACTCTGTGGAAGCGACTGTGGATCAGGAAAACGGGTACGCCGATGTGTGGGAGGTCCGAGTTCAGAAACGCTCCTGCTGCACCCGACCGTCCCGCTGCAGCCTTAAAAGTATACCGCCATCGTCATCCACTACACCAGCACCTATCCAACGTTACTCCGCCAAATACCTCAAACGCATTTCGATTAATAAATTGATACATGACGAAGACACCTTTTGATGATTTCTTCTTAGTTATAACTCTGCACAAGTACTAGTTTAAATATATGTTTAATTTTAATTCATCAGAGACCTTTTGAGATTATGCTGGAACATATCATATAGTTTGATAACTACCGACACGTCTACTGGTGGTATGTCCCAACGACACCAGCGAACAAAATGAGCAGCCAATAAGAATGCTTGTTTCTGCTTGTTTCAAAAATAGCCGACCTCCCTTTTAAGCCAACCCCGCGGGCGCCAAAGGTCAAAACTGTCCTTTGACGCCGTGCTATATGAACACTGACTGGACGCTAATCCATATCATATGGTGTTGTGTAGTGTATCTACCTGCAAAAAAGATGCTTTCCGTGAACATAAAAAAAAGACTCGGGCAGGACATATATGTGGAATTGGTTAACGTTTATAAAGATACAGAGTACAAAATATATGTAGATTATGGTCTATGAGAACAGATGATAAGGTGACGACGGATCAGGCTGCTGAGAAAATACTGTCCACAGAATTCACAAGACTCAACAAGACCCTGAAACTCGTACCGGGTAATACCCCTTCCTCGTCCCAGGCGTGCAAGAATATCAGCTTCAGCAGCGCTTGGGCGTGCAGGACGGCGTGTGGATGCCCTGGACGGGAGAAGAGGCATGCGAGCTGAAATTATAGTCCTGATCGAGGCGCTTTCAGCGTCGAGTTGTGCCCGCCTGAGGATGCTTGCTTCTTGACCAGTACGTGGGGTGCGGCGACGGCTGCCCGATGCTACGGGTTGGGGGGCTACCATAAAGTCAAATGCAAGTTAAGATATATCATGAGAATATATATGTATATAACGCACGTTCTGGGAGTGTTTCGTTAGCTCCAGCAAGTTGGATGACCCCCGGATACATTGATACATGTTCCCCGCAGAAACCCTCGAAATACGCGCCATCTTGAATGGGTGTAACTGAAAGAAACCCGAAAGCTAGATCGCGCAGTGCCGGAGCAAGACCTGATGCTAAGTGTTTGATAAACGTCTCGTAAAATAAAACACAAGCCTCAAATTGCCTCAAAACATACCAATAGTAGGGAGATGATTGTAGTCATCTCTTAAAGTGGCACTTTCATAGATATTGGTCAAGTTGACTACATAGGCATTGTTAATTACGGAGAAATAGAGAGGTAGTGATGATAAACGTACGATGAAAGCCGCAAACAGAAGGCTGACTGTGACAAAACACTTTGACTTCACCGCGAAGTGTATGAACAATTTGTGAGGATTGCGACGTCGCAGTCTGGAGACTGCAGAAACAGTTCCAGTGAAGGCCGTGGGAGCGCAGCCAATGACGTATTCCCGTAGGAACAATACTGCGACCACTTGACTTGGGCCTACACGTACCGGTAACCGGACCGTCAGATCACGGTATTATGCATAACAGAGAAATGACATACCAAGCAACAGTCACAAACTGGCCAACAGAGATGCTGTAGATAACAATTTCAGTTGCAGAGGCCTGAAAAGAAAGGCAGGCGTCAAAAAAACTGGCGGGAGGATTGTGAATGTGTCTACTGAGCGACGGCATGGAGGCAAAAATTCGAATGGGGCGAGTTGGGCTGTTGGGAAAGATGCTGTCGTCGTGATATACCAATCTGAACTCGCTGACAAATAAGTCCATGTCCATATAAAATGATAACATTGCTTACTCGTCCACGGAGAGAGAGTAGAGTACAGCCTACCAATTTATTTCAGCACGGAATATAAATGCGGAACAGGAGTATGATTATGATCACAGTTTTTGGTGGGCACTATGAAGGACATGGAGTTTGAAGTGTTGATCCTGGAAATGAAAAACATAGATCATGATGGGACGAAAGGGAAGACAGCGGGAAATGAAATAACGGAACCATGGGACAACCATGGGAATGCTACGGAAACTTTGAGCTCAGAGCAGGAAACCCAACCCCATGTCCAAGTTTCACTGGAGTTAAGCAAGGCTTCGGCAGTAAGCTGCTAACATTAGCAGTCGCATTACCAATTGTTCAACTTTGGTAATGTCCGGAATACATCGCGTACAAATCGCGTACCTATAATGTCATATCACGTGGGCTTTTCCATCTCATATCCGACCTGACTACTTCCGTAAACACAGACTCCATTAAGCAGTCGTATATATGTAGCGCCTCAGTAAAATAGAATAATTGCAATGTCCGCAAGCACCCCCTCGTGTTGGTTCTTTTTCTGAGACTGCTACATGTAGCAGTCTCCCACATCACCAATTGATTCCGGATTCTCTCAAAAATTCTTCAAGACTGTCACATTTAGCAGTCTCTCCGCCAACAGCTCCTGAAACACCGCTAGTCTTACCAATCTTTCCACGTGTGTTTATTTACGCAACGATGATCGCTTACGCTGGAGTAGGTATATATACAGAGTGAGGTTGCCGCATTGTATCTGTATCCGTCTTGTCCCCCCTTCAAAAATTTACTTGAGAAATAAAGTTGCTCTTCATGAATAATAAGCTAAACCTTTACGGTCCGGACCATCACAAATAAATCTGACATAAAACTGACAATGTTTTAAAAATGGAGTTCTTACAAAGTTCTTATGCCAAAGCTTTGAATGGGAGAACGTGTAGATGTAGTCGTAGTTAATGTATATAGCCACCGTTTTACTTCGCTGTCGAGGTTTGGCTGCGAGACTGCTACCTGTGACAAATTGTGTCTAATGTCATTGCCGAGATACGACTATTATTCTGTGCGTCAGGCGCGCTATTACACGAAATCCAAGGCCGCTGATACGACTGCTATCATCAGTGACCTGCCCAACTCAGGTACATTATTCCCAGGAACGAAGGGTTGGAGTTCATCGAAATTTGGAGCCGAGGGCGTGCTTAATCGGCGGTTGAGCTGTACTTCGGAGTTGAGCGAGAGTTGAGTATGATTGAGCATCAGCGGAAATTGAGCGATGGTTGAGTAAGAGCGAGAGTTGAGCAAGGGTTGACAGGGTTGAGCGCTAGCAAGAGTTTGATGAAACTGAGCATGCGGCAAAGAGTTAATCCGGCTTTGGGAGGCTGCTAATGATAGCAGTCGCAGACACATGCCAGCAATGGCTCAAAAACTCCTTACACATGGTTGTATCTAAGGGCAAAGGAGGGTCGTATCCAATATATTCTGTTATTTACTAAGGCTATATCCGGGAA
>OZ024852.1:88162-197244 GCA_964017145.1 Agrocybe praecox
GACTACTTCTTCTCTGATAACAAGGCTACGACGAACTTATTCTCGGTCCAAAACGTCAATGCATCACCGACACCCCTAGCCATATTTTGAACCTTTCTCGCACTTGACTTCGCGCATATATTTCGTGTTCTGCATCTTTCGTATTTTGTCGGGACAGGATACTTTGAAAAGGTCGGATTCGGTTGAGAAAAGTGTCGGTACAAGGAGCAAGGTGAATAGACAACTCGTTGGGGTGGCGTTGGGGCTGGTATCGGCTTTAAAGAATTTCAGTAATAGATGGATGCTACCGGTGTTGTCCCTGTTGGGCTCTTATTCGTCGGTGTGGTTGTGGGTGTGGGTGTGGTCGTATAAGGTACAAGTCTTAGAACTCGCCCCAGGGCCAGAGCACGCCTCCAACCCAATTCGATTTGAATCCTTCCTCGCGCCCCGCGCAGACATATCCGGATCATATGCAAGCCCACTACGTTTGTACCTGCGCCCTGGTCCACTATCTCATCCAGGCCGTTGTGTGTTGTCGGTGGGCTGTAGCTCCTTGAAGACACATTCAGTGGTGATCCGTACGGGATGTGCAAGACGGGCCTGTCCATCAACTGGGGACAGTTCGGATTATGCTGGCCATACGCTCCACCAGGATCACCACTGCGAACGCGCTCGTTGCCGATTTGAAGAGCGAGGGTTGTCCGAGGTGGCAGCGTTATTGCTATGGTCGCGGGGGCCGGAGCGTCTATCGTTCGAGATGGACAGTAAGAAGCGCAAGCCGCTACTCGAGTCGAGACAGCTGTGGGCGTAGTGTGGGGGCATTAATTGGGGTGGGAGGTGGGACGAGTGGCTTGGTCGACTAGCACCACCGTTCCTACGAGAACGAGGTGGGAGGTATTTGGTCTGTAGGTATTTGATTTAATAATGGAATGGAAATGATGAAGAAATACGTACCTCTCTCTGCTCGAAATCACTCGCCAGAGTCCACTGAGGACCTCCTCCTCGTCCCTATTTTTGTCTCAAACTTGATCGTCGTTGAAGCGGAAAAGTCAGCTGGGCCTTTCAAGTCTTTTTTTATCTTGATGCTGTATGAATTGAAATGCAAACGCATCAGTAATGCAATTTAGAAGCAGTGAGTCATTGAAAAGGATGGGCGGGCATCAAAAAGGAGGCGTGCAAGAGGTTCATGGTGAAGGAAACCGAAGAGAAAGTCAACATGAATGAGGGGAAGAGAACGTACCCTAAACTGGCTCCGCGCGATATTCAGTTTGAGCATTACATGTTCCTCTAAATATATCCCGAGAACGAGCAAAATGCTAGCAACGGCCGCAAGGCAAGGAGTCCAGGAAGTAGAATTGGCCTCCAAACCCTTTCTCCTTGTTGAGAACCTTGTCTCGCGCGGCGTGACCTGAGCAATGGTCAGGGGCATGAACGCAGCACAAATGAAACAAACTCACTATACAAAGATATGCTTGCTGTCCGTTCAGAACAGCGAGTGCGTCACAATCGAGGCGAATGAGGCCCGGCATCCGGGCCCTCCTTTTTGCTCGGACACGTGATTTGTGAGATCATCCTATTATAATTTATCACGGTGTTTAATATGTTCTCAAGTCTGCTCAAACTGGCGCACCGTAATGCTTCAAAGCTTCATCATCCATCGATCTGGGCAGACTCCCTCCACTTAAATTTTTATAGCAGACCCCAATCAAAAACGCGACCATTGGAGGCAGGAAATTCTGTCCAGGACCAAATCTCATCCACTATCGGTTTGCGGTGAGTTTATCAACACACATCCTGCTACAAATTTCCTCCTGACTCTACTGGAACACAATTGATCACAATTTCGTCGATTACGTATCACGTATGGAGCTTTTGAGACTCGAAGGTTATGCTCTATCCACGATGAAACGTCGCACTACAATTACCTGCACCGAATTTCAAGACATTCGATGGAGATCTCGGCACCCTCGACGTTGCTTCAAAGCCTCTATTTGAGCTGTTGCTGTTTTCTGGTAACGCTCTCTCAAGCTACGCAGTCTTTCGGCGTCCGTTAACTTCAAAATCGAACACACACCCCCACTGCATCAACGGATGATTACCTTGTTAATCAACAGGGTACGTCGGTTGTACTCTCGTCTCAATAACAATCCGAACTTCATCGATTGCACACTCTCTATCGTCAAACATATCTCAAATACCATCCCGTCGAGTTATTTATTATCGATATTCAAGATACGCACCGCCTTATGCGTGGTTTTACAGATATCACGTTCGCGTTCAGTATATAGAATCAATGAACTGGCTCACCAGTGTCTTCGACACCATCGTCCATTCCCACCTCGCCATCAATTTACACCTCATCAATGACTTGAACTTAGACATGTATCCTGAACCCGCGGCGCTCGTTCCAGCTACGATTTTGGCGAGACTTCTATACCCCTTGACATCTGTCAAAGAGCTAAATACCGACGTTAGCACACTTGACGCGGTGTCCCTCATCGAAGCGAAGAATAACGAAGCTCGACTCCACCTATTCCCTCGACTCGCGTCTCGACTCGACGAAACCATCTTCGGAGGAAATTACATTATGGACCTTGGAATTATCAAGAAACCTGTTCAACAAGTCGCCGATAAGGCTTTTGGATATACGTGCAGTAGGACGTAACCTGTATATGGAGTTGGTATCGTTTTTGAATGATCAAGCAGACATGCAGGTCATTTGGGACGATTTGTCGAAGTTGGGATCGCGCGACGCGATCGCTCGCGTTGAACATAAATACCTCGAATGCAATTCGGGCCAGAATTATCGCGCGGCGCACGCCATGCTCTGTCAGATGTTCAATTTTGGGTAGCCCCAGTTAGTTTGCACCGCCACACCTTAAGTACCACAAAATCCCGTTCAAAAAAAAGTTCGCACGTCGTCGCCCTCCTCGATTGACCATGGAGAACATCCAATCCAGTAATCCAGGCCTTTTGATATCGAACTCGATTATCAGTGGAGGAACGTTTTACACTCAAAGCACCAGCATTCACTCGTCCACAAAAAGTATGCCCCAAACGCTCAAACACTCAACCGAAATGCTTTCCACTGATGCGCATGTAGCTGGATATGATAGACTTTTGGAGATGGTTGCACCCGGGGCATTGCACAACTCCGGACTCATCTTAGACCCTCCAAAATGTCATCCAAACACGCGGGTCGCCATCATAGAGAAAATCATATCTTGGGCTACTTCGACAGACGAAAATACCAGGACGAAGTTCATCATGTGGCTCACCGGAGCTGCAGGAGCGGGGAAATCATCCATAGGAAGGACAGTTGCGGAGCGTAGCGCGCTAAGCGGAACCCTTCTCGCTACGTTCTTTTTCGGGGCCTCAGACCCAAGCCGAAATCATTCACGTTCGCTCGTTGCGACAATCGCCTATCAGATATGCACGGTGAACCACACTGTTCGCAATTTTATTTCGACTTACATCGACAATGATCCTATGATATTCACTCGTGCGCTGGAAACACAGTTTTTACATCTCGTGATCAACCCTCTTTCTGGACTAACCAACTCAGAGGGCGCTACTTCCTCGAGGCACCTCATAGTCATTGACGGTCTCGACGAATGTCTAGACAAAGCCAGCCAACGCAACATCCTGATTACCCTTTTCAATATTGGAAAAATATCACACATTCCATTCCGATTTTTGGTTTGTAGTCGATCGGAGAATCAGATTATCAGTACATTCAGCTCCATTAGAATGCAGGAAGTTCTCTCCAGAATATCTCTAGACGACTCATATTACCCCGCAAAGGATATTGAAATTTACCTGCGCGACCGTTTTGCAGAAATCAAAAGCGGACACATTTTCAAAACCTCCATACCCATGTCATGGCCCACCGATAAAATTATACATGATTTGGTCAATAAATCATCTGGTCAATTTATCTATGCGGCAACGGTCATCCGATACTTAGAATCAATCCGACATCGACCTCATCACCGGCTAGACGCAGTTCTTGGCCTCAGATCTTCCTTCGGCGATCTCCCATTTGTACAATTAGATGCGCTATACATGCATATTCTCTCAAAGGCGGAGAACACAACCCGTATTCTCGATGTTTTAGCTTTCCCCGTGCTTTATCACCAGTATCATGTCCCTGATATCGAAAGAATTCTCGACATAGAGCGCGGAGAGGTCGAAATACTAGTCTCCGATCTAGGATCACTCGTTCAAGTAAAACGAGGGTATTTATCGCTTCTTCACAAATCACTCGCGGACTTCCTCCTCGATAAAGAGAGATCAAACAGTCTTTTTGTTGACCGTATTTCAAGAAGAGTTCAGCATCTCGTTAGAGTTGTTCATATGTTCTCCGGTGTGTTCTCTCTTTATTAACATATATATAACAGCAGTTTCATTCCCGAATTCAATTTTTCTTTTTCTCAGAAAGCAGCTTTCAATGTCGATTATACAGCGTTGACTCCTTATGCGTCTTTGACACCCATGACATTTTATTGGAAGATGTTACTGACATGGATCGCATCACCCTTGCGGACACCGTGACAGATTTCCCAATGGCCGACTTTTGCAAATCATTATTTGCTCATAATATTTGCGCATGTGCGGAGTGCTTCTTTTTACCTAATTTCTGGATTTTTCTCAACCGCGCTACGGTGTGTATATGATCTAAAGCTCTAAGACGCTCCTAAGCGGCTCAATATCTTCTTGCAGCAGCCCACAGGTCCGATCGAGGAAGGGGTTTATAACCATCATGCTCATCGCTTCGTCGACTGTCTTTTCTTTGAGCTTGAAAACACTTATAACCACAATCATGAGGTTCATTTTCGATTCTATTCCCACTTCTGGATACCGGGACTTGTAAAGAAAATTGATCTGGACTTTACAGAGCGCTGGCCGCAAACATACTTCATTGATCTCATCGAAAACACATTTCCGCCTGTAGAAACCGGGTTGATGGGCGACCGCCACAAGTGGGGGTTTATTTTCGCTCGAGCAGCTGCGTACTGTCTCGGCTATTTATGTAAAATGACCATGACTCGGAACGAAACAAAAGCTATTGTTAAGATAGCCTCGTTTACTAGGAAGAAAAAGGACACCTATCTGAGCAGATGGAACGCGCGTCAAAAATGGGGATCATCGGATGCTCTAGCGACAATCTGGACTTCACAGCGGGATATGCGCTTTTTAAAAATGCGTAAAGCACGAGCACTCGACGTATACCCCACCCTACATTCGCACGAAACTCCCTATTCACCGTCACATTTTACGGCGAAACATTTATACAACTACATCTACTTGACAAAGCTGCTCATCCGATTTTTACCTTCTTCTGCCAGATATGATCCACTCACCGTGCTTTGTAAAGAAAGAGTATTAGCGCCCATATCCATTCTCTTTCCGCGGGAAAGTAGACGCGCACGAAGGGAGATCACGAGATATTTGGCGCGGGTCACGTCCTAAACGTGGGAGTACCCGTTTTCAAAGTTTATTTCATAGTTATAGTGTACTAGATGTTCAGTTGTATAAGTTGTATTACCGACTCGTCACATATGGCAGAGTAGGGGTAACCCTAGATTTTCGCAAACCACAGATCTTATCACTGTATGCCATACGAAAATATACAAAAACAGGGGGCTTGAAATATATAGAAGCAGGATCACTTTCCTGTTAATTTTCCATCATTGCCGCTTCCCCTGTTCTCACCTCGTTTGATTTTCTCTGCTCAGTGCTCACTTTACCTGCCTCCGCTTCTGTTTTCTCAGGGATAGGGAGATCTCAAAGTGTTCGAAGTGATTACCATTTACTGTGTGTCGTGTAAATTTCTTTGGGCTGTATCGAGCTGCTCTTCGGCGTCTCGCTCTCTTCGATCCGCCAGGTATACAGTGGAATGTGAGTAAACCACATGTGCATCCATTTAAACTAATGCTTACCATCTCGCTTCGTAGGATTTTAGGACTACCGCTCGTCTGTGCTACGAAACAGCGCCGGTAAGTAAGGGGTCATCCCCTCCCTTACTCCGCTCTGCGCGATTTGCTACGATTCACTCATCGGTTAACTTACAATCTAGTACGCTGAGCTACGGTCACTATAATTTGAAACAAACGAAGGGATACTAACCTGGATTTGATCCCATTCTCTCTCGATTTGTCTCTCCCGTTACCATGCTCTTAGTTGTTCTAAGGTTTCTTCTTGTTCCTGAGTGCTACTGTTAAACATTGGGAATGCATCCAGGTTTATCAAGTATCCGTAACATATTCCAACCCCCTACAAAACTTCACGAAGTTAATTTGCAAGAGGGATGTTGGCAGAGAGAAAGGTCTTGCTCTATCCAGGATATGGGGTGTTTATTTTGAGGTTTTCAAATGGAGACTCCTTCCCGCCCCAAGTAAGAGTCAAATTTGTTCTGGCGTTTCGCGGTTAGTACTACATATCACCGTTGCTATTGAGTGCAACTATTTATAGATCTCCCTTCGACATTCTTAGTTGCATTTTAACATATGTATATATTATCGTATTTGTATTTATCCCTTCAACCTTGGTTAGTTTAACATAGATATACATAAATGCGACAAAGAAATGCATTTCAATTGGGAGTTTGGCTTTGTGTTCTCTTCCGCAGTGAAGTAACCAAAGGATTTTTTTTCTCTAATTCATGTCCGTAATCACGGGATATGATATTTTCAGAACAGCGCGTAATACATGACTGACATTGGTAACAGACGTAGACGATACATTGGGATCTAGTTTTACTGAATTATGTGGGGCGACAAGTGGGGAAACGATACAGAGCGAAAGCAAAGCGACAGAAAATACCAAAAAGACAGAAAAGAAAAGAACATGGATCTCATACACTGTCCATCAAAATCATCGTCAAACGCCATCCTTCAATATCTCCTTCTTAATCTCCCCAACACGCCCATTGTTCAAGCTCGGTGACGACGACAGGAGCCCAGGGCTATGCACACCACCGACATCGTCGCCACCCCTCGAATGCCTGCCACTGCCCATGCCTCCTCCAATCAAAACACCTCCCGACGCAGCGTTGCTCCCAGCTCTACCTCGTTCCCCGCCACCGAACAGACCGCCACCGCTGCTACCACCTGGGTTACCTCCACTGCCACCTCGTTCCCATGACATCGATTCACGACCAGACGGAGGGTTGGACGCATTTGGATTGTTCCCGGATAAGAAATCAAGCCAATGTCCGCTGTTTGGGCCTTCTGCGCTGGCGGACGACGGTGTCGCAGAAGGATTCGATACTGAGAATCGTGTCAGTTAGATTCTGCAACTAAGAGTGAATAATTTGATAGATGTGACGAGAAACAACAGAGAGAGAAAAAAAAACAGAGAAAAAAGGCGGGGAGAAAGAACCAAACACAAAAATGATAGCAAGACTTACCACCGCTAGAGGGCACAGACGCCCCGCTTTGAGAGGATCCACCACCGCCCGAGTTATGGACTGGCCAATCGAGCCCGACGAGTCCTGACCCTTGCTGTCCATGGCTTTGGTGTCGACTCTGCTCATCGGCGTCTAGAAACGCCGCGAACAGGTCTCCCCCACCTCCAGAGCCAGTTCCAGGACCCGAACCTTGAGATGATCCCGAGGGCTGCCCGCGCATCATACTAGGGTAAAGATTTGGATTATCGTACGAGGATGAACTGCCACTTCTGGTGGGTAAGCCAAAACCTTGTGGGCCTCCTCCTCCTCCTCCGCCGCCTCCTCCGCCGCTTCGCGAGCTGCGCGAGAAGTCAGATTGGAGAGGTATGAAAGATGGCGGTGGAGATGTATGGGATTGCGAAACAGGGAAGAATGGCGGGTACTGTTGTCCGGAATGATGGGATGGGTGGCCGTGATGCTGCGATGGGTGGTGCTGTCCGTATTGGTTTGGCCGGTTGAAGGGTCCTGATCCTTGTCCAGAGTAATATGGGTAGTTGCCGCTGCCTGGGTTGATGTCGTCCGATGGAGACCTGCTGTGAGGTCCGTGAAGTCCCATGCGAGAGCTGCGCCTGTTTGGTTCACCGCGAACATTCCCAAGACCTCTGTCATTTGAGATTGGGTGGCTGGGTCCGCCACTGCCGCCACTACCTGGGCCTATTCCTTGAAGAGATAATGGAGGCGGTTGGGAGATTGGAAGACTTCGGTGACCAGATGTGTTATAATCAAGCTGAATGTGCTATGAGAAACATTCAAGAACAAAAGCGAATAGCGACGCACACTGCCTGTGGCCATGTCCGGGGAGGGTTTGGACTTTCCGTCGTGCCTTCGCTTTGACCTTGATGGCCCATCGTCGTCATCAGCGTCGTCGTCGTCGTCACCTTCGCCTATTTCGTCCAGCTTGTTGGCGTTGTTTCCAGAGAAGTCCTGTGGTCCGCGTGTGTCTTTCTCACCGTCGTGCTAATAGCCGATGATAAGGGGATAAGCCATAATATGTGATAGGGAAGCACACGCACCCGCAAATGCCTTTGTACGATGTCATGGATGTCGGAAGAGCCGTACTGGTACAATTTTACATGATGACCTGGCCTTTCCTCTAAAATTTTATAAAAATAGAACAACCGTCAACGAAATGCCAAGAAGGGCGCTCGTTGCGCAAAAGACACGGAGGACATACCGAAGATAATGACTGCGACGTCGACAGAGCAAAGAACGCCGAGCTCATAGGCCTTTTTGAAGAGACCGTTCTTGCGCTGGTGCAAGAGGAATCGGGGAACGATGAGGAGGATAAGAATAAATGCCAAGCCAATTAGCACAAAAATAGCGACAAAAAAAGGAAAGCTGCAACATACCTTTAAAAAGGTGACAGAACGGTTTCGTTCGTGCTAAGTATACTTTGAAAGTAAGCGATTTTGCGATAGGCGAGGACGAACAACGTATTATTGGAGAGGATGAAGATGGAGAGGGGGGAGAAGGGGAGTGGGGACGATAATAGCCAGAACAAGGAGGGAAACTTACGGTGATGGGTTGTATTTCGATCTTTCTTCTGCCCATGTTTGAATGTTAGGAGACGGGGAAAGCGAGGAAGTTGGAGACAAGGATCACTCTGGACGCCAGTCTTTGAACGATTGAACCA
The DNA here is from genome assembly GCA_964017145.1 of Agrocybe praecox. Classification (NCBI taxonomy): domain Eukaryota; kingdom Fungi; phylum Basidiomycota; class Agaricomycetes; order Agaricales; family Agrocybaceae; genus Agrocybe; species Agrocybe praecox. The sequence goes on from OZ024852.1 coordinate 97,225, forward strand.
GCTTTACTCAAGTTTGTTTTCGATGACGGTCCCGGCATTTCTCAGCCGAACAGTCACCTTCTTTCTAATTGGCCACTCAGTTTCTACCCCGCTCACCGTGCCGGCGGATGCCGCTGTCACTGTATTCCATCATCTCCGCATATGGAAACGAAAATCTCACACCCACACAGCCCAATGGGTCCGGTGATATCGTGCTACCATGGCTTCTCCGCAGCACTCTCCTCTCCTCTCCTCGCTGTCGTCGGATCTTTTCGTTTTCCCTAGCTATCCTCCTCCATCACCAACTGGCGCACAACTTCCGGTCCATTTCTCCTCACCCATGGCATCCTTCTATCACCGAACCAGGATTTGTTCTGGAATCACAGAAAACAAAGAATTGAATACGATCACATAAAGTTGATCCCCGCTCCCGTTTCACACACACACAGAACTGTTCTGACATGGCACTCCATGCAATTCCAAAGCTTATTCCTATGGCACCACTAGTTTTCTCATCCCAGTCGCCTTTTCCTCGCAATCCCCGCCTGATGCCATTGTCATTCCTCCATACCAAGAAGTCCTCGAATCGCCAGCGCAATCGGTGCTCTTTTCCTCATTTTCGCTCGCCTCGGGCTTATACCTTTTTCCCGGAAACAGAGTAGCTGCCCACGTGTCAAACTATCATACCGCGAAAGGGGTTTAGTTAACATCATATCTTGAATCAAATGACGGTGTCTAGTCCAACCTCGGATGTTTGGTCGCATGGAAGATTCCACAACATCAGTGAGAATGAATTCCATGTCGTACATTAACGCTGTTCGTGATGCCGGCAGGCAATAGACGACCTGTGACCTACCCCCTCCGACCTAGATCCCACATTGCTGCAAAAAATATCCGAGATATCTTCCAGACTTTTATACATGGTCGGAGCCGTAGGTCCTGGAAACATATCGTCGAAATTCAGGTCTCGCGATACCAGCGTTTGGGTCTTGCATGGGGACCACAAGAGGTGCACGATATTGCGTTTACATTTTGCTCCAGGGTCTGCCGATGCCCGAGAAGAGAGTACCCTCATGCCCATCGCTTCAGACACGCATAACATACGAATACATTTCTATTGGGACAATACAGAGCATCTACTTTGATAAGATCTCGATTCTCGATGAGTAATAAAGTTTGGCTGTTCCAAATTGAGAAAACGCCCTATGCCCATACAATAGCCCATGGCCCAGCTCGCTCAGTGCAGTGCATTGTCTATGAAGTGTCAGTGTCTTTATTCAATTTGTGCTCTTCCATATGAAGATGATGCCTTCTAAATGATAACAAAATACATCAGAACTTCAAAACCGGCGATTGAATTTGATACCTATATTTATGGCTATAAATGGCTCTTCTGGTTTGGAAAAGAACGACGATCGTTGCGGATGCATCAGTTGGATTTCAACCCGCCTTAACTCATCTGCCACGCTCGATTGTTCGTCGCGACTTCGGGCAGGATGAAACAACCAGACTGTAGAGCGCATCGTACTCGGATGACTTGCAAGATCGGTTGCAGGAAAGTTGAACATTCGCAAGTGAAAATCGAACGCGTCGCGTTTGGATCAATCATGAGCGCATGATGACAATGTATTGACATCCCTCTCTTGAACAATTTTATCTCAGTACAAAATAGAAACGACGTTAAGTAACGACAGAGTAACTCCTTCAGCGTCCCGGCGGGAGTCCCACTTCTCAAATTTGAAATTCTTAATTAAGTATGCCTATTTTGGACCGTACAGTCAGGGTCGCTGGACCATGGCAAAAATGCGCCGATCCTGGGGCAGCTTCTCTCATTCACACTCAAGCAAGGATCGAATCAGCATCATACCAAAATCAACCCCGCGCACTTGTCGCTCGTATAAATAACCATCCATTTCCAAAGGTCAGCGCGGGTATGGTCGTCGGTATGTCCGTCCGTAACGACCTTACCCCTGAATGGGTTAGAATTGGCTGGGAATCAGCGTCTTAGAACTCCATAGGAAAAGCGCGCATACGTATGTGGATAAAAGTTTTACTCGGTCACATGTTCCCGTCAATCACATTTTGGGGTTCGATTCTGAGTAACACATTTTGAGGGTACGTACGTACGTAGATTGTCTTTGCATTTTCTTGTTAGAGCGCTATGCATTGTGCGCACGTAAAGTCCGGTTAGCTACCCGGTGTCAGTAGTGTGTGTGAAAATAGATTCTTATTTTTAGGACACGTGAGACCTATTTCTAGGTATGGCCTAATTATACACCTCAATTGGTGTCAGGAACAAGTCGACATAAGTTCAAATTGGAAATCGAAATGATTTTGGATAAAAAACTGACTACGTACAGACACTTTATATCTCGCCCGTTTATAAATTATGGACTGGGATATACATCTATCGGTTTTTTTACGTTATTATACCACGCGCCGGTTTATCGAGCTTGCTAGCCCCAAGCATTTAAGTGAATACGTCTTCCTTGTGGCCGAGAGCCGGCTAACACTAAGTCTTGCACTATGTTGCCGACAAACATTTCCCAGTGTGCAGCACGCCAGCTTCTCGGTATAGATTAATATGCATATGGCAGCTTGGTTGGTGCTACATTTGACCCGTGGAAGATAACAACTTTAAAGATACCCTTCTCCCGGCATGTCCCAGGATTTTTCGTCTGTCCTCCATAAGGATGCCAACCCGGTACCACTTGCAGCATGATACCATCGAGTTTATTTCGTCATCTTCGTTGCTACAACAATGCTCTGTCATGAATTGAGTACTGATGTGTTTAATCAGCAGCCCATGATGTTCGATGACTCTGTCGCAAATATTTTTTTACTCTTTTTTTATTCCACGTAGCTTTTTACGGGTAATAAGTTTATCTGCTGGTTTCTCGTTTCTGCTCTCTGCCATTGCTTGGCCTTGGCTTGCTGCGGTGGACATTAAATAGAAATCTAGGTGTGAGAATGTGATGTACAGGCTCCACTCAACGATTGCGCGACTTGTTTGTCGATACCTGTACGTCGTGGGTAAATAGAGATCTGTTATTATTCCTTAAAGGCATTATCAGTGCACCTCATAATTGTGACTTAAGCGGTATGTTGATGACATAGCCAAAATTTGATTCTTACGTCGCTCAATAGACCGCACCCCGTTCATCGAGGCAATTGAGATTAAGAGAATAAGAGAATGTTCTTACCAGTAATTGAAGTTACTCATTGTTTTTGTGATAGCGTTAATCATTGTGCGACATTGTTATTGTAAGTAATGATTGCCTTTCATTAAAATTACTTATACCTATAATATATATTTGATGTCCAGTGTAAAATTGCGCTCAACATGACTTCCTCGACGGCAAATTTAGCGGCTTGATGTTATCTAGAGCGGCGTGGGTTCTTATGGATACTACTCTGGCATCGTGTTTATCTATGCTACATGCAAAGCAACGGTGACATTAATCTATCTGTATATATCTCTATCAAGAAGTGCTGCTGGCATCATCCAGCGCCTTGCACGGGTCCATCCTCGTAGCACTCGATCTATATTTATCGCAATCGCACATTCGTCAGTAAAAGCCCCGTTCACACGGCCTATTATTTATAGCACCAGCGCACGGGATCATCTTTAACGCCCGCTCGACGAAAAACACTATGGTCCTCTCCTTCAACCGTTTAACGGTCTATTTTTCGTGAACATAAATTCATTAAGGGGATCGATAACTACTCGATAAGTTCTTTAATACGAAATATTGAACTCCAGGCGCCAAACTTCAGCGATGGCACACGCACATTATGTCTGTGGGCGCGGAACATAATGGAGCCGACGGAGTGAGGGAAGGCAGGGAAGAAACGAGTACGATAAGACAGATTGAAAAGTCGTGCTCTGTTCTCGCAGGTCAAGTGATCGACAGTACCTTAACATGAGATGATCAACATGCTTTGATTGTGGCGCATTTCCTCCATTCACAGAATTCATGACAGGCCAAATTCACCATCCACCATCCGTCAAATCTCACCATCTCGCCACTGTGTGTGTTTCTAATGCCTTGTTTCTGACAAGAAATCGGTATCCAACTTCTAAGCGTGTTTCTTCCTCGGTAAATGCGCATGATAGGTAATACCGTCTTACCGTGGCAAGGGATATCCATATCGGTCGTGCTGCGCTTCCCATCTGTGGGCTCATTATGACTCAATAACCCTAATGGTTGGCCAAACTGCAGAGAGCCAAATGCGTAGCAGTATACTAACACCATTTGGCGTCTTGGCGCTAAGAATTTCTTTTTAATATCTTGTGTCTTTTGCAGTGGAAAAGGCTAGAAGTAAGTACGTTAATTTTAACTTATATATAAACGATATTGCGTCCGCTTCACAGATTATGATAATGTCGTAATTAGTACATATGTCATGGAAAAGCGCCAGCAAAGTATTACTGATACTTACTCGCAAGAAATGTCATGCTACGTATGATTTCGATTTCTGTTGGATCTCTGGGAGGTTTGAACAATCCGCAGTAACAGATAAACTGCTATGCATCAGTATGCTTCAAATATTTCCACAGAGTGGTATTATTCAACCACTCGTAGCGACTTATACCACACAACTGCGTAAAAGGGACTGTTGAGCTGAGGTTACATACCGCATCAGCGGATGCATTTTCTTGTTGGGTAAGCAGTTAGTACTGGATGTAGTCGACGCACACACAACCAGGCCACCATACCATGGTCTGTACGTTACAGAAATTTATTGGTCACCTTCAAGGCCTTTACCTTGTACCTAGAACCGAAGCAAAAACATTAAAAAATTTAAAACTATGCCAACGTTTGCGTTCGTGTGACTGGGTAAATATAATAGTAAGAGAACAATGTTGAAAAAGTGGTCCTACTTGCAAGTGGTACGTCCAACAACCTGGGCCACCTTGGGTAGGCAAGATTGAGATAAGATTGAGATAAGATAGCATAATTCGCGTCGATCGGCCCGGCGGATTCCGTGACGCGTAAATGTTTAATCTAGGCTCTGGAGTTCTAGGTAGGGTACGTGACGTCATAATTTAGCGCTCCTCGTATATATAAAGTCTTAGATATCTTAACCTGTACCATTTGTCGTTGTCCTCTATTTTATAATTTTCCATGCTCAACATACATCTGTCCCCACTCCTACTTCTGTCCGTATTTTTACCCGCTGCAAAGGCACAGATCAGGGTCCGTAGACGAACTAGCTCTATAGGACGGATTATTGCAGGATGTGTGGTTGGTATGTTGAACATTTCGATTAGGTGTGGTGCGCAATGTTAACATATTATTTTAGGCGGTGTTATCCTCATTTTCTTTCTGTGTCTTCTGGGCCTGATGATGCGCAAGCGACGAGCGCGCTCACTGTACGCGAGACGTCACCCGGGTGCACCTATTCCTGGTAACTTGAGTAGTTGGAATCCAGTCGCTGTCGGTACACCGTTCAAAAGATTCAGTCCGGGAGTACAGAGAAGCACATATCGTTCTCCTCAAACTCAAGTTGGACCACAAACATCGAATTACGATCATAACCTCCTCTCGGGACCTCAGCCACCGATGACCAACAACAACAGTAATCCAGGATATCCCCCTTCAAGTGATCCGCTTCCACCACCCGCATATGGAAAGGGTGCAAATTACAGTGGAAATTATAACCCAGTAAGCATACAAATCAGCCACACCATGTATTCAATTGTTCAATTGTATATTAGCCACCTGGTCCTCCACCCTCTTCGAGTCAAAGCGACCCGGTACTTGCATCGTCTCTCACCTTATGACTAAAATATTAAGCTTGATGTATACGTTCACAGCCTCCAATCCCTCCGCCGGCAGCATATACAGGTCCCGTCGGGAACCACACAGAATCTAACAACTTTGTCGGTGGTTTCCGTGCCTAATTACCATTACAGACTATACGTGGACTTTCGTGGTGACATATTCACTCATTTGAGGACATTCCGCTAAAGAGCACGAATCTCTTAGTTCTAACACGTAGTAGCCATGTAATAAGGACTTTATACTTGATAGACTTCACGGAGATGAATGTATCTATACTATGCATCATTACTCATGTTATATTGCTCTGGGTAAACAGATTTATATCAGAGTCGAGTCCATCGCACGCATGGCACCCAGTCTACTGCAGACGGTAAAACTACTTACCTGCCATATTATGCCTTGTTCTCGTTATTGATGGCTTGGCTGGAAGTGTTAATATATCAATACCATATATAATGATCCAGGAACACGCCTTGTAATCACACTAAAATGACACACGGAAAACGTTTGGATCACTCCGAGCTTCCATTTCATTCCCGACAAGCAGAACAATTTGACGTGCGTCTGTGTACGGCCGTGCCACTTCTACACCGCTCTTTGAACTTATAGTCATTTGCGTGTTGTGTATAACATCTACTGGGGGAACCCGAATGTGACCTATTGTGGTGCGATTTTGACTTAATTTTATTATCTCTTTGAGTATCAAAAACTTGGGCAGTAGAAGGTTCTCTCGAGACCGAGGTTCGGTTCTACATCACAACATTTTTACTTCGACGCAGTCAATGTCATTTAGCGGGATCCGGAACGTGGAAGGAGAATCTCGTGACGGCTAGCCGAGCCTATTTTTGTCATATGCTTCAGGTATTTAAATGGTACTGCGTTAAAGCTATTTGGCACGTCCGCGTCAACCTCTAACGTCTTTCATCACCAATCGATCACCAATGCTGCGCACAAGCCTCGCTACAATCGCCCTCGCTGTCACCTTCGTGACTCCCGCCGTAGCGGTCAGCTGTGGTGTATGCGCCCCAACCATATTTTTCTCCGCACTTACGCGTACGTTGACCCTCCAACGCGAAGAAGGATCGAACACCGTGCAGTGCAAGTACGTGTTTATAATTCGCCCACCCACCGTCCAGATGAGGCGACTAATCTGGATACGCTAGCTATGATACACCACCAATCTCTGGATTCAGCCCCGGATGCCTGTACAGGAACGTTGATGGTGTACTCATCTTCACCAATACTGGTGCAACCCTCACGTCCCTTCCCGGAGCTTGCCCAGCGACCATCCCCCTTGTATCCAAAATATCGTGCTGATTGCCTTGCGCTGGTAACAAAACACACTTCATACAGTACTTTGTGTGTCCTCTAATATCGTTTGAAGTACAGATAAAATGGGGAAGATCATATCCTTTTATATTGTTGGGCGTCAGGAAGAAATTATATCACATAAACTACTGCCCAACCAAGCAAGTTAGGAACGGAAACGAATTTCACAATGCATCCAGAGTAATATCTCATATGTACTTATATATGCTTTTGTTCGCTGCAGCGCCGTCTTCTCCTGTACTATTGGAAGCGTGCTGTGTTCCATACATCGGACTGCTCGATCCAAGTGAATATATCATCAGGATACCGTCAGAATCAATCCGCTGACTCTACTGTGGCGTCCAATTTTTGTCAAGATATGATAATTGAAATGCGGTGTTAGGGGAAGTCTAAATACGTCACATACCAATATTTTTAGTGCAAATTATATCGGTTTTCCCAAGGTTTTCCCAGAAAGTGGTAGCTGACTGTAGTAGGATCGAGAAGGTTGGAGAACTTGCTTTCCCTATATACGTCTACTTGTAGGAGAATGTTGATGGTGTAATTGATACTGGCCCGACACACACATCCTTCCTCGGAACTTGCCCTTAGAACGTCCTCATTGTATCCAAAATATCATGCTGATTATTTTTCCTGGGTGAGAGGATATATACGTCACAAAGCGATTCCTACAACGTCTAATATTGTTGCAGCTTCAATGAAATAAGGTGAGGTTATCTAGTATATACTTCGATATAGTTGGGCACCAGAAAAAAAAAACTCATAACCTCGGAAAACTAAAATAGAAATAATTCATCCTACAAACCATGTCTACATCTATCCCAATAACGTGGAAACTTCTATTACTTAGAACCTATCTGAATGAGTCGAACCATGAGGAGCCATACCTATAAATAAACGTGCCAGCATCAGTAGTCGCTAAACTTCCTTCGTCACGAACAGAAATACTCACATTATAGAACATATATGACTTGCGATCGTCAGCCGGCTTTCTGAGGGAGTAAAAACGGACTGCGAGGATGAATGAAACAACAATCGTAGCGCATTCCATGACCGTCCTCGACCTTTCGTACCACATGATCACCATAGTTGACCAGAATGGGAGTAAGAATGTGATCGAAACCCTACTGAATCGCTGGGAAACAATGGGGAGGGACTTTCTCCCCTCTATACGGTCGCCTTCCTCGTCGCAGAAGTCGGCAGCGTGGATAGTTGTCAAGATGATGAGTGAATTGCATATCAGCGGGCGCATACTTCCCACAGCAAAGAACGCAGACCGATCTGATAATATTAGCACAAGTTAACGTACCGGAGAGAAATCATATTTCTAGGTTACGTACCTTCAAAGGATAAAATCGTAGCACCCATATCCCACGTAGCATATGCTACGGCGTTGAGGACCGCCCTGGAGAGCCAATGCCGGTCCCAACCCTTTTCGTTGTTAAAGTACATCCCAACGGCCATGACTACGCCTAGGTCAGTCAACCCCAATCTTGCTGAAAGAAGAAAGCACAGCGGAAGTAACACCCATCGCAAAATACGAGCATTCTTCATCGTTATTCGACCGGATGGAAGAGGTCTCCAAGGCTTGTTCTTATGGTCGTCTTGGTTCTCTACATCGCTGCATCGAGTTTGGTTTGAAACGCAAAACTGCAAGAGATGGGCGAATGTCCATAGAAGAGCTCGAAGTCCCCGAAGAGGCGATGAATTTCTGGATGTCAAAGTGGCAAATACGAGCTGAGGAAGGTACCGCGTGATTAGGTTTCAATAATTGAACAACATTTATCTCTTGTTGACGTACCGCTGGCGCAGCCATTGTCACAATATCCACCTTGATAAATAGGTAGAGGGTGTAAAGACTCGCCGAGACATTTCGGGCATGCGTCGCTTTGGAAAGAATCATAGTCAGCCACGCACGATCCTGGAAGGTTTAAACGCGTAAACCCTCAAGTGTCGAAATGGAGCTCTTTATGTGAGTGGTGAAAATCATGACGTCCATATGGACATAACGGGTGACTGGGGACTAGCGCGAAACGCACTATTTTAGCTGAAGAATGCCAGGGACCGCCGACTACATAGTGCTTCTCTCTATTCATTCAAGCCGGGACCCTTTCTTGTGTAGACGCCGTCCGCGAGGAACTTTGTCAAATACAGGAGCATGGACTGTATAACTGGGAATGAAGGGTCAATAAATCCGCACAACGCCAATGATAGCGATCAAGCTTTCAAGCCCATTCTATTCATACGTACAGCCTGATTTCTGTTTTTAAATTCCGTGGCTTGAGCAGACTGTCATAGACGCCAGAAAACTGGTTAAAGTCGCTTTGGAGCATCCTCAGTTGGCAGTGAGATTCAACACGAGCAGGATGATGTTAAGCAGGTCCTTGCGGTTAAAGTAAAGAAAACGCGCGTACACGACGGTTCTAATAAATTTCTATCCTAATCGGCTCATCGCGGGATCCCGTGATCGGCCGCAATAGCCGAACGCTGCAAGAGCGTAAAGTTTAAACCCCAATGTCTGACAATGGATCCATAATCGCTTGAAATTGTAGCCATAAAAACATTCGAACTAGCGCAATTCAAACTGACAAGCCCACTAGGCATGTGGAATGTGTCTTCACCTCATCCTAGGACCCAGATTATATATCACGACTCACACAGTGCCCGGTCGCACGAATGATAATTAATCTCATCTCATCTTATCTTCAGTTCATCCCGTTATACATTGACTCGCATAAAATTTGTCGGGATGGCCCCTTTACACGATATTCGCTACCAATTCATCCCCAGTTTCACTAGAACTTGTTACCGACGCGACATGCGTATCGCCCAAAGTAGATGATTGCGCATCTACTGCAAGATATAAATCTAATGACATTGTTTGATCCGTTTGCCTGTCTGATACTGCGGCGATTCGCGCAACCATCACGGTTGGTGCAAGGCCCTTGAAAATATTCGTAATATCAATGTAAGTAGTATTGGTTGTATGGAAGAAAAAGCGCACCGTGATGATCCCAGAAAACGTCGAAATATATTCGGACGCTATGAGGATAATATATGATAGAGACGTGTTTCCCGCGTTGATAAACACGCAAATAGAAAAGATGAAGACCGACAATGAGTAGACTGATGAGGACTGTACTAGTATCTCCACCATATTGCGATATTTTGTGGTGAACTGGTTCCATTTTCCCGTGGACAAATAGATGCGATATCCGATGATCAATGTTGCCAGCATACTGGTTGTAGCCGCAACTGCGCCAAGAGCACCATCCACAGAGTTGAACTTCTTTTCTGTACTAAACGGATATGCCCCAGGATCGAGGAATTGAAGAAAATGAAGAACAATGCTGCACACTATCAGGGCTGATTATCACGAGTTTTGTCAATGCCACGATCTATTCAAGTTAGCGTTACTCCTCACCGCATTCAGATATGTAGGAGAGCAACGGGATAATAACACGAGGAATTGAACTTCCGTAGGCGTGAAAACATCTCCATATCTTAACATGGGTCTTATTCCGTAAGCTATAGGCTAAATGTTGTACAAAACGACTCACCAACAAGCCATCAGCAACAAAATAGCCCATGTTATTGAAGAAACACCATAACATAGGAATTTCCGGTGGTACGCCCTCATTGTTGATAGTTAGGTTGAATAGCGACAACCTTGTAGCCCCTCGTTCCACGAATGTCATATGCATATAATATTGTCTTGTGAACGTCTGGCCTGTAGTAATTACGCATAGTGCGGTGATAGCGGTGACGACGAAAGGCTTCAGAGTTGCACTCCTTGAAACTTGCCAACGAATTATTGAGTCTGCCTATGACGCGACCAGATAACTCACTATAGATGTATGTAGCGTAAATATAGACTGCGATATAGAGTCCTTAAATAAGAAAATCGTGTCAATGGCGCAATATGAAAGAGCACCCTTGGGAAGCGTCAGAGGTGCACATACCAGTCAGATAAATATGTAAAAGGACAGAGTTGAGGTTGGCGCTAATGAATGCTGCTTCATAAGTATCCGAGAGAGACATAATGGTGTCATTCCAAGAAAGAAAGAAACACGGTATTCTCAGTGATACCCTGCTTTATAGAGTGATGGAGAAATACATACAGATTTCATCGCGTTTCAAGTAAGAATAGCATGCCTTAACGTATCTTCCCGAAATGGATGAATGATCAGACACGCGTAGCTGGCTCGTAGGCGCCTAAAATTGATGTGCCAACGTGTTCCTAGAGAATACTGTACGGAAACTCGTCGGTGAAGTGTGACACTCCGCCCCGGTAGAAAGACCATGCCAGAGTTACAACATTCAAGGACGTTGGGATTTATTATATACATACTGATCCCATCGGTGACCACATGTCTAAGTCGAGTGGCGGGCGGGGCCGCCGAAATGAAACAATGGACGGTCACCATCAACATAATAGTAGCATGTGTATGAATGGGAGCACGACCTTCCATGTTCTATAGATTGTGATGCTCCAGTCCTGGTATGCCGTGAACAATGCCGGGAGGACGTCTGGACTGTTTCAAGGCTGTGTTTTCTCTGAGCCCATCATACGTCTCGATACCCAAGGCATGCGGAACTACTCATGACACGACGTGCCCTGCTCAGCGCAGCGCAGATTCATCAAATGTTTCAACTCGCTATGGGTCACTGGCCACAGTCACGGTCGCTGGTACCGTTTCATTGATCACCCAAGTCAGGCTTCAGCTTCAAGCTTCAAACCTCAATTCCCACTCTCATAGACAGAGACGTATTGACATTCCGTGAGTCTTGGCAAGTAAAAAGTCATGGTTCGTTAGAAAGAGGCGAAGTCGATAGTGGAATAAAGACACGTTAACGGTTGTCCATAATCCAATGCCTAATTCACGTTTCGACAACTCCTCGCCGCTCGGCATTGCATTATTCGCCAGACACTGGCCCACAGCACATATTCTTGAGAAAGATATCTTTTGCCCTTATGGAGTCTAGAGCCTTCCGTCGTCCATTTATGTACAAAGCATGATAAACCAGTATGTCTATTAAGGGGTATGTAGCCATATCTTCATTAATCATCGGCATCACTTGGCGTTTGTAGGCGAAAAGGCTGGTTTATCCCAATTGCTGAGAGAATTTTGAGGAAATTCAATCCTTTCGCCGGCCGGGACAGCGGGATGCTCTGGTCCTAGGCTATGCATAAAGTATAGCCCAGCTTTGGACATGCGTGTACGCTTTCTTCGACGACGGCGCAATGCAGCGAGCAATATGACAATTGCCAGTAGTGCAAGTACTATCCCTCCGATAGTACACCCAACAATGACGCCCACCCGCTTTCCAGCCCCTCCACCACTACCCGCTGGCGTTGACGACACGGGAACAGAAAATATACCCAAGTCGATGGAGGATGTCGAATTCTGGACAACATATGACTGTATACGCACAGTCGTTTGGTTTTCCCGAGCAGGAGGTAACCATTGTAGCGTCAAGTTATGTATCCCAGGACCTAAATTTGGAGTTTGAAGGAGGAGCTGTGGCTCTCCTAACGTATTCGTGGCGAAGATTGGTTGAGAGAAAGTGAAGAATACGGGCGGTTGATTGTCGACGACATACATCATATCGTACTCCTTTGGGACTGGGGTGGATCCATCGTCAAACAGCGTATACAAGCCAGTGGAGTACCCTGCGAATAGGTTGTCAGCGATACAAGCTTCAAATGTCGAGCTTTATTCACCCACCATCGAATAAGAAGCTTGTGGAGGATCCCGGATTTACCAACTCAACAATGGTTCCATTATCCTCCCCGAACATCACATCTTCGTTGTCCTGTAGTGAAAGCGATGCGGAAGAGGTATATTTCAAATAGTCGAAGTAATAACGAGTCGTCATAACTATGACGTTTAGTCGGTGTGGACCATCCGACGGAGTGCTGTTACTAGAACAAAGGAATATACCGGATACAATCTGCACAGATTGCGGTTGTCCATCCAGCTCACAGATAACATCCTCCGAGGTGGAGAGAACGGAGGTGCGAAGGTGGGCCGAGAAATTAGTTCCTGTGATTGCGCAACCACACAAGTTAAGAGCGGAAGAGGATTTCGCGATATTTTCAGAGTCATACTTCGTACCTGTATAGTTGAACGCCAAGCTGGTATTTACTGGGGCGCCGTCGTTTCCTGTATTATTCGAAGCATGCTGTGTTCCATACATCGGACTGGTCAGTCCCAGTGATGGGAAAACCAGGATATCCTCGGCATCGATTTGTTGGGGCGTCCAATTCTCGGAGGGCAAATATTGAATCTGGGGATGTGTATCATCAATAAGTATGGAGGCCATCTTGCTCCTTGGTCGACGGATACATGGGGGGAGACGATGTAACCGTATTCTGAGAACTTATGAGGACACTTTCAACACTATTATTAGGCCAAGTACGCTTCCAGGTCTCGTAGCTGGTGGAAAGCGTATTAAAGCTTACGTCAAAAACACAGAAGATCCCATGGAATTAAAGGAACATCCAATGACGATTCGGCTTGTACTTGGTATATATATCGCGTGGGTGCACGCCATCGGGCTATTGCTGGGTTCTTCGCAGCTTTTCTGTGTGGTGTGGTCGTACATATGCACTATTAGCGTACCTAGTGGTTACATCGACTGGAAGACATAGAATATCTTTAAATGACATTCAATTGTTAAGATAAAAGCTCTTACAGAAGGATATTCTCCGCGAGGGAGCCAACTCTTTCTGCAACATATAATGCCCCCGTGCATACTATAGCTTCAATAACTCTCAGCTTCGTGTGTGCGGTCGACGGACATGAATAGACGTACACTTTTAAATTTTGACCATATCATATGACCTCATTGTAAGTCGGTCAATTTGTCTGTACACGCCTGTCAGGATTTCAACACGTCGCAGGCTGAATTTATACCGCGAACATGGTGATGGACCGGCTCATCGGTATACTTTGTCTGGCCAAGCTTTGTCTGCCCAGCTTAAGCACCTAAGCATGAAAGTTAAGCAGAGGAAACTCCCGTGCAATAAAATAATAGCATACAAGCGTACTCAAATTTTGTTGCACATTAGGGGAATTTATCCGCATTTTGATCGGATTCCAACATTCATTGAAGAATCCATGTCTGACGAATGGGTAAAAAAGTTGTAGTGCGCAGGTTCATTGCAGGTTCGAATTGAGTTCACAATCACGGTCCACGCTATATTTGCGACATGTTCTGGTTTAATTGTACATGTTTATTAGTAGGCTTTCTCGGCATTCAAATCGGCGCACCTTCGAGAAAATCCCAAGAAAATCCACTTAAAACTTAATCAAAGCTTAATAAAAAGAGGAACGCAAGACGAAAGGACAATAATTTAACAAGTGGTATTCTGCTTATCATACATTCATGTTTATCTACTAGCTCTACTCTCTTTCTTCTGGTTCGGGAATGCGGTCAGGTCCTAAACGATTCATGACATATACTCCAGCTCGCGATAGTCGGGTAAGCTTTCGACGACGATGGCGCAAAAAAATAACCCCGACTGAAATGATCAATATCACAAACACCAATGCTCCAAGTGTACTGCCGACTATAACCCCGACTCTTTTACTACCTTGTCCCATGGTCTTTGTGCTTGGAGACGACGTTGGGATCGCAGAGAGCTCGAGGTCGATAGATGAACCTGAATTCTGGACAACATAAGACTGTATCTTGATTTTTGGTTGATTCTCTGGAGATGTCGGCAGAATTTCAAGGGTCAAATTATGTGTTCCGGGACCCAAGCGCGGTGTCTGAAGAACGAGCTGGGGTTCTCCGAGCGCGTTTGTGGCGTTAACAGGCTGAGAGAATGTGAAAGCCACTGGAGAAAAGTCGTCTACAACGTACGACATATCGTAGTCCACTTGTGAAGGAGGATTTAATGGATTGAATAATGCATATACGCCAGTAGAGTATCCTACAGCCTGACGTTTAATAATCTCTCTCGCCGCGACGTTGTCAACTCACCTTCGAATAGGAAGCTCATGGAGGACCCCGGTCCTGATAATTCATCAATAGTGCTATTGGTATCTCCGAACATTACATCTAGCTCGTCTTGCAATGCCGGAAGTTTTACTTGGGTATACGTGAGGTAGTCAAAGAAATAGGCATGTGGGTCGGTGAACGTTACAACCAGGTGATGTTTGCCTTCCTCGATGCCACTGGCGCTGCTACAAATGAATACCCCATCCTGGCTCTGGATTACCTGAGGTTTTCCATCTAACTCACAGAGAGGTTCCTGCAGATCAACCACTCCAGGGGAGCCAAAATGTGCCGCGAAGCCGACCCCTGCATACGCCAGCATAGGTTACCTCGATTTACAAACGAAGGAAGAAAAGGATATCTCACCATCATAATCGAACGACAAGCTCATGTTCAGCGGGAGATTCGTTTCCTCAATGTCGTCGAGGAAGTGAAGTGTTCCATACATTGGAGTGACTTGTCCAAATCCTGGGTATGATAGGAGATCTGCGGCATCAACCCGTGAAAATGTCCAGTTGATAGCAGGTTGATACTGGATTCTAGGATCAGTGTCATCAACAAGAATCTGAAAGGAGACGGTATCAGTCATCCTGACGCTCTGTCTGGTACCTCTGTGGCGTCAAGCAAAGAGAAAGATAGTGGGATATCAATATCGACCGTGACTTAATATATACATATATTACTACTAAGTTCTTCAGAATCCAGACTGTGTTCTATTTCTCAGCAACGGTCAACTTACGCCTTCACCTACCCTCTGAGTTGCGTTACATGGGACACGAGGCCACTGTTCTTTGTATCTAATAATTATCTCCCACAGAGCATGAGAGCTAAGCCTATAATAGTAACTTCTCGCAGAGCACAAAGTTCCCAAGTAAGACTGTAAGGGTGTGACGGCCAAGCATCTATTTTTATCATCCACAGGACATTGCAAAGACCAGTGATTCTAATAATCCTAATGCCTCCATCATGCATCAGCGCGAAGCATTAAACATCATAGTAGTGGGTATTTTATACGTCTTTCTCTTTTATCATGACACCTTACACTCCCGGCATGTATTTAATGATTTCAATTATGCCGAATTGGGTAGGCTTTGCCGCCTATGTCTGATGTCCGACATATGACAGCAAAGGTCCTCTCACCTCCACCCTAGCATCTCTTCTATACATTTGGCTGAAACCATAGAGGCTCCTGTAAGCGCTCAAATCAACCTGGCAGGTGGAATGTTCCTTTGCTAGCGCCTATTAGGATATCCATGCGATGACATCATATAGGGCACATGGTGTAGTTGGTTATCACGCTCGCTTAGCATTGATTCAGTGGTTTGCGAGAGGTGTTGGGTTCAATTCCCAATGCGTCCATTCTTTTTCTCAAATAAACTCGCGACGTGGTAGTACTTCTAAGCCTACAAGTTCTATGTTATGTATCATCTGTACTCAATAACGCGACCCTTCCAACCATTATAGTCGGCATTAAACTCTAAGAAATGGAGCGTGAATAACATTCGTCGACATAATAGTTAGTAATATTATACGCACGATCAGAACAGTGCATATTACCCCCATGTAATCGGTTATGTAGTCAGTTAATAATACTTGATTGGGGTTGTCTGTCGGTGGCAGCACGTCGTACACGCCCATCACAAGCAATGAAAGCGTGTAGCCTGCGGCAGATTGTACGACTATATTCAGTACCCTTTTTATGCCCTTTCGCGAGAAATTGTCCTTCGAACTAGTGACTTGGTATATCTTGTACGCAATGAGGCAGGTCGACATTAGACTGGTTCCAACGGAAATAAAGAAGAGGGAGGCGGTCAGAGCATTCAGGACAAATATACCATATGGTGTGGCATTTTCTCTGAAGGCCGCCGGTCCAAGTTGTATGGCCGTTAAGGTAACCGCTAGACCTACATAGGCACCTTCATCTCCAGATTCAAGTTACTCTCAAAACCAGGTGGGGCGTACCTAGTTCTACGATCCACAAAAAAGCGGGAATAATAATAATAATAGCACGCCTTTTCCACACATTGTATGCGCGCCATATCTAAGGGATTTGATTGAGTAAGAAAATAAGATGGAATTATTATTAGTCTCACCAGTAACCCGTCCGCAACCACGATGATGAAATTCTGGCAAGTAGTATCTGTCAGGTTTACCCCGTTGGACTCCATATATAACCAGTTATATGTGTTGTCCAAGACGTCTCCGTTGGTTACAAAGGCCGCGTACGTCACTTTCCATCTCACAGAAAACACAACGATTGTGAGGAGATATATCAAAGTTATCGCGCACAGAATGAACTTCTGCTGCGACGCCTTTTTGATGACTAGCAAAGGATATAACTACGTATGAGAGAATGCGACGGCTAGATAGGATCAAATCCGGAGAAACGTACGGTATAGATAAAATGAGACAAAGAAAACATATGAATATAGTCCTGTAATCGCAGAGTCATCACGTTAGTGTTGCATTCTGTATAAATGTTCGCCACGAATAAGCTGCGTACCCATCATGAATGCACCAACAAGGAGAGACATAAAATAGCCTCTGGTTTCTCCTTGCATAAACCAAACAGGAGTCGTCGCATCGGAATCATCTGAGCTTGACATCGCGTTGAGTTGTCGGTGGAGTCACTGAGGTGCAAGGAATAATGGAGGAAGTAAGTTCTGGGTTGATAAATAGTCCAACTTCGGCGGATATCATATGTCGGTCGGCGCACGCACAGCCCATACGAGGCATTGAAAGGGCGATCGAAAGAACCCAATACAAATCAAGCATCCTCAATTTCAAGTTAAACTGATGAATGCATATCCGATTATAGGGTACCGGCCTCTCATCGATGATCGAAAGCTGTGTTCGAACCTCGGGGGTTGGTAGTTATTTTTAGTCATTCTATCCGCGGAAAATATCAGGTTATCTAATCGGCAATGTGACGTTGAAGCTCCGATGTAATTCTTGTTCATTTATTTCATCCCAGTCTACTTGCCTATACGTCGCAGGCCCTGACTGGGGTTGTTTTTGATCGTTTTTCTGTCATTAGAAAGACCAGGAGTGGCAAAGATTCTTGAAGCGGTGAACAGAAAGCCCCTAAGTATTCCAAATCCAAAATACATTCGAACGTAATTAGACGCACGGCTAACGTGGCGTGCTGCTTGCTTAGAAGCACTGTCAAGAACCTGATGCATAGCATTCATTTTATGATGCGGAAGTTCCCAAGCACTCAAACCTTCTTGAGGAAGATATAAGTATGTTTCCTTTCGGAATGAACTGGTTTATCCTCAAAATTTAACAGAATGTTTATTGCAGATGGTATCTCGCAGGCGGTCCCGGTCAACGCTCGGATTGCTATTATTGGGAGTTTCTTTAACTCATCTATCATATATGTGCTATTGATGGGTACGTCCTCCTACTTAATAAGAGTCCCGTACTTCATCAACTTATGACCATTTTAATTAGGCTTTTACACGTTATTATTTATCAATACGCTATATATATACAGTATGACATATTTACTCGGTATTTTCTTGAAAATCACTGATAGATGTATTCGTAGTTTCAAAAAAGGTTCCCCACAGCGGCTTCGCCATTTCAAGCATAACAGCCCTATACATTGTCTGCACGGGCCAAATGTGCGTCGATTGGTACTACGCAAAGGTAGTATTTATTGATGGCGGCTCCACTCGGGACTCCATCTTCAATCTGAGCTACTATCCTCTACCCGCTATTCAGGTAGCAAGTAGATTACTCCGCTCTTTGGCGTATACAATCGCTAACGGAGTTCTGGTAAGGCAGTAGCTTATCGATATCCCCAACCACCTCACTAAACTATTATATCTGATAGCTTTGGCACTGTTTCCGTTCTTTCAAGAACCCTCATAGATTAATACTTCCACTATCATGTCTTTTTTTCATCGAAGTTGGTATGTCGTCTCGCCGTGTATTTTATTCATCCTCTGACATACGTCGGGGGTACAGTCCTTCTTACCATATCTACCACTTTGGAGGGGCGAGCATCATTTAGCAAGGACATCCATGCCATACAAGTCGGCGAGAAGGTATCAATGGCCTTCACCCTCTTTTTGGCTGTGACAAGCGTGATTGCGACCTCTGCCATTGGTTATCAAAAACTGAGAGGCAATAAACCCACTGTAGCAGAAATGCTAGATGTCTTGATACAGACTTCTGCTGTGTTTTCGATATCTACCGTGGTTGTGGCCGCAATTTCGTTCTTGAATAACGCAAACACAAACACAGTGATCGATTATTCAGCCTCAGCATACACCATGTGTCTAGCGACGATGATAGCGGTACGTCACCCATATTCGCGTATCCTTTTTGCTATCTAATATTTGATACAAACTATTAATACCACAGGGGATCGCACCAACAGCTATGATCGCCAGGGACATTCAGTCCTCCCGCCCCCTAGGTATGGGCAGATCCACAACGACCCGCCTTTCTGGACTTCAGTTTGACGGTGGGCCAAGAGCGAGTAGCTTTGATGAGGAGAGCGCTCGACGCGACGACTCCATAATTGGTACATATCTGGTGCCACACCTGACAAAGGACGAAACTCACGCTTAGTCTATAAAACACTTTCAAGAAAAAGTTGCTGTAACTTTGCAATAACTTTGTGTCTAATGACTATTTTGATGTTCTGAAATCAAATATTTTTAAAGTAATAAAAAAACAATAAACCAGTCAATTGCGGCGATACTGTTGACGTCTGTATCATCCAAATATACGCTGCGCCTGTGACGGCAGTTGGGGTCGATTACTATTAGCCGTCTAATGGGCGTAACGGGCGTTTATAACCGTAACGTGACACGATGTGCATCACGTGACGTGACGCGTCAAGGACGCGTTGATGTGAACCTACCATTTACTTCCTCCCCGGTATCTCTCGAATACTTGTTAGAAACGAGTTTCTGGACGAAAATTTAATGCTGCAGTATGCCGGGTCTCATCTCTTAGTGACTTGATTACCTAATTTTTGAAGAATTCAATTGGTTCACAATTTTTATTGGATTTTTGGTGATTACATAGACTTGTTTTGCAAGGCCACCGCTACGCGTGGCAGTACGAGTCTTTAATTATTATTGTTTTTTTTAGTACCAGTGTACCATGTCGGGCCCGTGTACTTACATAAAAATAGACACGAATATGTTTTTTTTGTTAATGTTTTTCTTGTTTTTCTTGTCCAAAAAACAAACAATATATGTACATGTATTAACAATTGCATCTAAGCACGTGAAGGGAAAGTAAGCGCTCAATATTTTTTGAACGACAGTGTGCGAGTATGTACTTTGAAGCCATCATTCCTCGACGCACGTAGCCCTCCGGCGCATATCCCTTCATACTACCGCAAAAAAATGTCTCGACCGTCGTACCTTCGTTGGAGTCAAAAATCTTGAAGACGAGTCGACTCTGGCATCGTATGCAATGACTGGCAAAACACGAAGGTCGTTGGCAGATGCTGCATACGCGCCCCTATAAAGTGTGAGTAAAAATAACATTGAGTACGACGCGACTCACCGAAATATAATATTCGTATCATCTCCATTCCAGCGTCCGACAAACCCATCGCATCCATATATTCTGGCATTGCGTAAGATTCCATGGGCGTTAATTTGGCAATTTCTGTAGCTTCGGGTTTTGAGTCTTCTTCATTCCTTGGGACTGTTATCTTTAAGTTGAGCAACCAAGACTGTCGCGGCTCGATAGTCACCGGTGTGTCGAGTCCCTCTACAACAACACATTCTTCCACTGGTGCATGACCCCCATCACCAATCATACGGGCAGACACAGAAACTACTGCAATTGTTACTGGATTATTATTGAATACTAATGGACACCTTTCCGAAGAAATAACCAGCTTTAGTACTGGTGGCGCTGGGATTCGCTTCGAGAGGAGGATCAGACATTGCCTTCAGAATGACTCGAAGGGATGCAGATGACCTGGTCTCGGGGATTGGACCAATCATGACCGTTTCAGGTAAAACATACGGTAAAGCAGGAGTGTATGACCGAAATCCGCCTTCTGAGAGTGTTAATATGTCTTCCGACGAGCTTCCTTACCAGTATTCAGCACCACATGACGATATTCAAATTCAATCCGACAAAGATGGAAACCATCCCCATCATACCAACAGCACCTTCAAGTCTGTATAACACAAAAATCATGGACCGCGCAGCGGCAAAGGTGTATGAAGAAAACGACGGGAACATCATTAAAGTCTACACGGATGGATCAAAAATTGACGGTCAAGTAGGAGCAGCTGCGGTACTATACCAAAGTGGCTCTAATGTCCCGGAGAAGACCCTACGATACCGACTTGGGACAGCAGACACTTACAGTGTCAAAGAGGCAGAGGCAGCTGGAGGCCTCCTAGGCTCCTGGCTCATAGCGCAGCATCAACCTATCAGACGTACAGCAACATCGATCTACACAGACAGTCAGAGTTTACTACGTCTGCTAAAAGGTGGCCGAAAAGCGAAATCGGGCTCACATTTCATAAAGAAAATAAACACCGTGATCGGTGATTCCTCAGTGCGCTGCACAATCCCACTGACTCAACCCCATATAACTTTCCGATGGATTTCACGATCAGACAAGATTACGGGTAATGTAAAGGCAGATGAAGAGGCTAAAATAGCAGCACAGACAGGTTCATCAGACAACGCGTCGCTACCCCCGATATTGCGCAGGGGCCGACTACCACAATCTGCCGACTCAGTCAAAGAGCAATATATGACACAATTAATCGAAGACTGGAAAGCACAGTGGCAATCCTCCCCACGGAGGAATAGAATGATAACCATAGACAAGTCGTTCCCTTTCGATAACCACAGAAAGCTCATATCCTCTCTTACCAGATCACAAGGAAGTCTACTGACACAGATCAGGACCCGTCACATCCCACTAAACACATACCTATGCAAAATCAAGAAAGCGGAATCGCCAAGATGTACAGCTTGCTGGCAACGTAACGAAATAGAGGAACCGGAAACTCTTAACCACTTTCTCTTCGAGTGCCCTGAGTATGCTGCAGCAAGATGCACTATGGACGCAAAACTGGGCAGGAGATCAAAAGATTTAGGATATATTATTTCTGACAAGAATGCGATACTACTACTGCTAGGCTACATAAACAGAACCGGCCGCCTGAAAGCAGCATTCGGTGATGTCTCTCCTACCTTTACAAATAAAACAAAATGATAGACCATATTCAACAGGAACAACGAGAAAGCAGAAACACAACTCAAGAACTCAAACTCACTTCGAGTCAACAATATTCCACCACAACCTCAACTTACCTTAAAACGGCACAATGTCGCCCACTCCTAATTCACTTCCACATTGACTCTCAAACGACAACTTCCCGGCAGGACTTGGAACTGACCCTCCGATAATCTATCCACTCCCAACAGCATTATCACCCTGCCGTGTCTGTTGTCTAACGCCTTCAGGCACTTAATCGAAAGACGGATATGTTCAAAGCCCTCAACCAATAATGGCAGATGCTACCCCTCCATGTGAAGAAATGCCTCTCAAACGATGTTTCTGTGTCGGGCTGCTAGGGGATAGGAACGCTCTGGGCGTGCCTCTGCAGTGCACATGAGGATTTCGGGAATGGGAGAAGGGCATTAGGGGCCCTGTAGTTACCACTTATGTAATTAAATGTTTGGTCCGTTATAAGGTTCACCTTTATGGACCCTAAAATAACAAAAAAAAAAAAAAAAAAAAAAAAGTCTTCCGACTTTGTACATGTCTTGAGATCGACAGGACACACACGGATCCAAGGATGAGCAGAGGTCGCGCTCTTCGCAATTATACGTATTCCAGTGATTTTGCCTGAGATTGAAAGGATCCATTCCGCCATAGCAAACTCGTTCTCATCTGGAGAAGTCTGGAAAATCAACGTACGGCACAAGTGTCGTACAGATTCGAATATTTCCTCCAAGCGAAACTCATCTAAGCAGCTTGTGAACCGAAGCTTTCTGAACATCATCAGCCTCCAGATTTGTGTCCTCCACCGCTGCCCACTGATCTGTGGTGTGCACGCATTTGGATTTTTGTTCGGCTTCTAATGCGTTCAATTCCATAGCCATGTTCTTTAGGCCATCCGCAATAGCAGTATTGACATTATCCCGTAGAATCCCTTCCAAACACGTATGATTCTGTTGCATCGACTCTGTGATGTTTGTGTTCAGTTGCTCCATGACCGAATCGCCCATGACTAGGTGTTGTTACGTAGAAAACTCGTTGACTAGCTCCCTGTCATACATGACAGCGTCCACACTGCCACCATGTTGCTCTACGAAGGTCCTCGTAGCTTTATCTTCGTCGTTGATAGGCACGTCGTGCGTTAGAATAACTGTTTGGCAGATTGGTGAATTTGGAGACTCATGAGCAAATCGCAAATGGTGGTCGCACCTGTGGTGAATTTCTCTCGATTTCCAATGGCAAGACGACGAACAATGCGGTTTTACTTGCGATAAGCAGTAATTAGGGAAGCTGACTCTTGCGGCGTATCATTTACGCGCTCGATGACCTGTCCTGTCGATGGCATGATTTTGATCTTTTGCAGAACAAGTAGATGACTGAGCATGAAAGTGATGCGTTCCAATACACTCTGTTGCGGCTTTGACGAGCGAGGGTTTTGAGAGGAAGAGGTGGAGGCATTGTTGGTGTTGTCACGGAGGCTCAAGCCTCTATCGTTGGGGATGGGAAATAAGAAGCCCAAGCCACTGCTTGAGTCGAGCCGACTGTAAGCATGGTGCGAGTGCATTGGTGGGGGAGAAAGATGAACCAGGTTTGGTCCACCAACGCCGCCTGCGCAACCATTCTAACGAGATCCAGGCGGAAGATAATCGGCCTGTAAGCATTGAATTCAGTAAAGGAATAGGAATGATGAAATAAAATAATATATGTACGTCTCCCTGTTCCAAACGTCATGTTGGCCAATGACCTCTCCCTTCTCGACGACCTTGCCGACGACGGCATCATGGGCACATCTTCATCGTTGTTAACATCCACATCATCATCTCCGTCCCCATCTCTGTCAGCAAATCTTGATCATTGCCGAAGCAGAAAAGTCAGCAGGGCCCCTCAATGCTGTATGGATTGAAAATGTAAACATGTCAGCACAAGCACTTTCACAATCAATCAGTCACAAATATTATAGATGAGGGTGGGTTGATTGGGAAAAAATGCGTCTTGGTTCTTTCTCTGTCCTATTTTCGACAACTATTTGTCCTTATTGATTAACGCATGTCCGAGTACAGTTAGAAGCACTACTGTTCATGAAGAAATTCCATGCGTCCGCCAGGAAATTGTCGAGACCCAACGCAGAATATATACCAATCTTTAGGTATCAAAAGGTCAGCGCGAGAATAAAGGTGCAGTCACATGAGATACCCACATAAAACACTTGAGTTTGTGGCCATTTCCTACAGAAAAGTATTAAGCAAGGTCGAAAATGGAGTGCAATAAACAAAACAAACTTTTCTTCCCATAGATCACAATAGAACCAGGCCTCGCTTCTACCGTTCTAGACAAAGCCACCATGATAGACGACTTGCCGGCGCCGGTCCTAACAGATTTTGAGTTCTCTTCGAGAAAAAAAAATTACTAGGGGACTAACCTTCCAACAGTGTCCAGTTTATCTCCTGATTCAAGGCGCATGTTCAGACCTTTCAAAACAAGGGGTAGCTCGGGACGATAACCGAGATGGAGGTCTTTAGATTCGAGACTTCCATTGTGCGGCCAGGATTCCGGTGGTTGCTCGTCACCTTTGAAGTTTTCTTGTTCCACTTCTTCAGCATAGTGCACCATACGTTCCACACTGTTCATATAAGTTTCGACCTGTGTGCCTTGTCTGACGATGAGACTGAGAGACTTGAAGAAATTTCAGGAAGGAAATAGGCCGAGAAAAGAGACTTTATTTATCGATTGGGTGCTCAATACGTAAGACAACATTATTCCTGGCTGAGAGAGTGAGATAAGGTACCACCCGATCACTGTGAGCATTGCCACAATTAATATAAGAATTGCCCCAAAGGAATCCAAGTGAATTGAGAGCCATCTCTACCAATAGTACATCAATTACTTGTGTGCAATCATTTATAAGTTTGTGTGGCTTACTTGACTGGCGACAGTTAACCAATAAGCCCTGGCGAAAACCATAATCAGCAAAAGTATCATGATTCAGCAAAGAAGAAGTACTCACTCGTTCTCGTTATTCACCCGCTTTCGTTTTCAGCCTGTTCCCCGTAAGCTCGGATCGTACTTGTGCCAGATAATGACTCGGAGAAATGAGAAACAAGTGTTCCACGCAGAACGGAGTCTTCGTATGCTTGTCAGTACAAAAGAAACCTTAAAAGGAGTGCTGGCTTACTCAGTCTCTGTGAACATAATGAATAAGCGGCACTTGATTCAACACAATGAAACTACTCACATTAAGCTTTCGAGTACCTACTCGGTAGAAAAGTGAGAAGTGAAAGTAGCATGCAGCTGAAAAGACGTCAGAATAGGGCTATGCATCACAACGAGCAACTAAACTTACCAAGGACAAAGGCGGGGATCAAAAAGTAAGGGAAGACGGCCGAAATAAGGACGACTGCTGCCCCAACATGGAATGGGACTCAGTGGAGATGGAGAGAACGACGTACAAGAGCAGTCGTGTTCAAAGATATATATCTCTTGTCGCAATGGTTTGGTCTGCCCCATAGCATAATCTAAGTACCTCCGAAATATCAAACCAAATTCCTTAGTAATATGAGTGGTGGTCGGCAGTCGTTGCGGTCTTCATCACGGAGGGTGTCGTGCTAATGCGGTGGTGGTAGAATTCGGACATTCTTCATCATTGCTTAGCTCGCTGTCCACCGACAGTAGTCATATGCGCATCTACATCCCTGCGCCGAGGAGAGGGGCAGTGTGCGGACAGTGGTGGTGGTGGACACTGGAAGAAATCAAATTGATGTTGGTTTGATTTCAACCCGAATCGGGTCGTTCCCACGCCGGGCCGAGCGATAACCGGTGTGCCGCCGAACACAACGATAGACTACACGAGCCGTAAATTGTAAAATAGATATGACACAGGCTTATATAGTTAATAAAATCTTCCTTGAAAGAAAAAGGGACGGAATACATACTATTAATTTTCTATTTACTAGTGTTTAAGGCAAAAGCAACCGGAGTATATGGGTTACATTGTTACCATATGGCCAATTTGATGTCATCACTGATGGGGGTCAACAAGGGTCAGAGAAAGTCGCAGAAAGACATCGATTAAAAGGACTCGTTTTTACTTACGTAAAAGACTCGTAACACGTATAGATCTGTATCATTTTTGCAGAACGGTTCAGTTAACCGTTGTACCTCCTGCTAAATTTATTCTCGCTCCATTCGCACTGACTTCTCTTCGACCTCCTGTTCTTATGTGCCATGTCTTGCGTTTCTTTAATGTTGTCATTTACAAACAAAATTAACCTATTTGACTCTCAGCCAGAATTCTGGAAAAGCCTTTAGGCAAACAAGAATCATAAGTGACGTCAAGATATATTATAGTAGCAAAAATACAATGTACATAAAAGCGAATAAATTATTTTACTGCGGTTGGTCCAATCATGGCACTACTTCAATCGATACACGTTCGAACCTTTGTCGGGATTATTGCTGAGAGTTAACGCACTCACGACTGGCACCTGTTCTTCCTCCACAGCACTACAGGAGGCTCTGGCAGTGGAAGGGCCTGCGATAGCATTGTAGTCAGGCGGTAACTCTACAACTACGCGCCCATCGGGTTCCATAGTAGTGGACATTTCGCCTCCACCCTGATGGACCATGTACAGGACGGAGGTATCGGGGCACGTAGGCGGTGAGATGGACGTTGGGGTACTACTTCCATTGGAGGATGCTAGGTGCGAAGATCCTTTTCCGGGTCGATCAGAGGAGGTATACTGATATTGAAAGCTGTGTCCTTGCCAGAATGGTTGAACCGTTGATGCGGGTGGGGAGACGGTCAGGTTGAAGCTATAGCCATTCCGACGAAGTACGCGCCAAACCACAACGCCAGCAACCATACATACGAACAGAAACGAGCCCCAAATCCCGCCCAGAATCTCAGGGTGGAAGTAAGCAGCATCAAAGTCGAAATCAGTATCCTCCCCGAAAGGAAAAGTATCCGTGACAGTAGCGTACTGAGAGGAAGGGAATGCTGTGATATTTGCGCTCGACGTGCTGTTTTGTACGATGATTCGATCAATGCTTATCGATGTCGTGTTGGAGATCCTTGGACCCATGAACGTCATCACAAAATCATGTTGACCCGACGAGTTATAAGGTGTTTGTAAAAGTAGTTGTGATCCTAGAGTTTGATTGCTGTATGTCGTATTAAAGCCCACGGTGTCACCTTGAGAATCCATTTGATAGGTCCAAGGCAACGACGAGACGGGGAGGCCGGCAGGAATAGTACCATATATACCCAGTGACTGACCTGCGAAGAAAATGATTGGTGACCCTCCGGGCAATTCGTATGCGCACTTGGTAGAACACTACTCACCGTAGAAAGGAAAGTACAATGGTTCATAAGGGTTACTGAAGCCACGGCCAGGCATGACTTGGTCTGGGTTAGTGTACATAACGTCCACTCCGTCCTCGCGGTTTGGGTCCGAAGTCATATACCAGATATAATCGAACAACACGTCGGATGACTGAACTCCTAGAAGCAAAGTGTGATTTTTTTCGGAAAGGGTGCCATTGTTGACGCAGAAGGATCCATCGACTGCACTGTAAATCGGTTGCTGCACGCCATCAACAGAACACGATAATTGACTTGTCGAAGACGGTCCAGGAGCGAATTGCGCACGAAAGTCCGTTCCTGGCAGTATATAGTGCGTAAAATTCAACAATAAACAGAAACATGAAAGACTTTGGCACATACCAACAAACGAGTAAGATATCCTTCCAAACTCCGTAGACGACGCGTTCTGTTTAGAATTTGGTGCTGCGTGCAGTGTCCCGTACGTCGGGCTATAACCATTCGTTATCATAGACGCATTGGCAGTTAAAAGGCCTTGTAAGGGTGTCCATGCTCCGATGTACTTGTTTTGTGGGTCGGAGTCGTCGACAAACACCCTAGTGGACATGGACGAGGGGGAAAGGGACGCAATCCGACGCAGGAGTCTGGGTCAAGTTAGGACATCATTTACGTTCCCACTGCGCAACAGAGAAGTTAGTTCAAATTATGGCATCGCCCATACTGCGCGGATTTTTTAAACCCGGGCGTTTCAATTCGAAATCATTTATTGATTCAGGGTAACCCATGTACGTGAATGATGACTGAATCTAAGAAATTAATATAAAGATATAGAGAGTACATTAGCTTTCAAGTTATATATGTGTACGTACTACTTACTATGTAGAAAGGAAGGCCCGTAAGCCTGGTATGACTGCGCCATGTTGCTCCTGGATCATTTGAGCCCAGGCAACATAATTCGTCGCTCCTATTCAATCATCGTAACCAGGATATGTCCTAATACAAATCTATCATAACTGGTTGCATGTTTCGTAGCCACTAGTACGAAACGGGAAAATAGTTCGACTATAATACCTTCAAACCTGCTTCCTTCCTTGGAATGGTTCACCTAATCCGTGGACGTTATGTGGCTTGTCTGATTTCTCCTATGTGGGGGGAATTTTGAAATAGAAGGCCGGATATTTGATACGAGGAATCTTGGGTTTTAGTCACCTTACCGCGTTTTGGTATCTCAGCTTAACTCCGGTCGAATGGCGATCGGGATATCGGCATTGCTGAATCCTGATTTAGCGGCACATAATGATCTTATCTTATCTCATTCACCCCTCTTCCTTGTGACGAATCAACAACATCCTCCATGTTCACTGCGCAAAGTCAGCTGGCTCCCTTTTGCATGAATTCAAGTTCCAAAACAACATATTTTCTAACGAGACCCAACCGCGTAAAGTGGCCATCTAGTCAAAGAGGGGCGGGGTACTTGTCGCTGAACGGCCGGGCTGTGATCGACGTCGTTGGACGAATCGTACTGGACACCCCTCCGTTTCGTCTTCAATGTCGTTGTACATCCATCTTTCTCTACATTTACAGAGGACCTGAAGCGCGAATCAAGTCAATTCTTCACGGATATTGTCCTGTTGCTGAATCCCATTATTTGCATCCATTCAACATCGCGCCACCCTAAGCGGATATGGGAAGACTAAGAGCCCAAATCCAATTTCACTCTTTTTTTGCTTACCCCCACTTTCCTTGTATCCAACCGCTCTCACTTATACACCTACTTCCCAAAAATGTCGCGCCATATCTTCGTCAACGAATAGACCGGCGCGTGGAATGTCCTCATCCAACTCGACACGAGCCAAGTATCGAGCACCTCGCGTGGACAGGGATAAGATATCTTATGAATTTACTAGTAAGTGCTTCATCCCCACTCAATTTTCTACTCGCCCTTCCCCTACAATCCACTCGCTGACACCAAAAACTCCCATTCACATAGTACTTCAAGTTCGGGTATGGCGATGTACGTAGCTTACAGCTTCACCGAGTCCGCACAAAACAAAGGTCTCTCAACGCTCGAATTCACAATCGACAACGTCCCCATACAGTTCACACTAACCAAACCCCCAACCACCGCCATCCACAGATCTACCCACAGCTACTCATCCAGACGCCCACGCTCTCCTCCGGTGGAAAACATAAAATTTCTCTCGAATTAGTAGGTACCTGGGGCGGTGTAAAAGTTCACCTTCACATTCGCGCAGTACAGAGTCGTTCATGATAGGAGAATCCGGCTTGAATTTGGCAGTTTTCCCTTCTGGGCCGACGATTATTACCGATGGTGCGGATGGCGGGAATGGCGGGACGGGCCGCTCTAGATCTTTCTTCTTCTCCTCTCCTTCAAGTACAGGAACCCGCACGTCATTTATTCCGTCCCGTCTGGTTCAGGATCGAGCTCGATATCGATATCCGGCACTGCAGCTTCAAATTCAGCCTCGTTCTGTGGCACAAAAACGAAATCGTTACAATCAACTCCGTCCTCAACATTTTAACTTACTCCAGACCACGACGACACCAGCACAACATCTTCCCCAAACGGCCAGACCTCGCCTGACCATAACTCAAACAAAACGGCTGACATCGCAGGGTCTCGGGTCTTGGAGGGATGGGGATTGAAGGAACCGATACTTCGTCCGTGTGCGGCATATGGATTGGGATAGGGCCATGTATGCGGAAGAGAAGTGCGAGAGGGAGCAGGAGAGAGGCGGAAAAACGAGGCTGGGTCAAACGCGAATACGAGTACGAATGCTACGAATTGGGGTACAATTACGAGTGTGAGTGCGAATCAGACGACCGCACAAGTACCAGCGGCGGTGGTTTATCGTGTCCACGAAGGTGGTGGAGAAGCACTGATTGGTACCGGCTCGTTGGCAGAAGGCCGGTGGGGTCACGGTGACTGCGCATGATAGGGGCGAGAAGAGCTCGATGAGCGTACGGGTTTGTTTGTTGATTTGGATCTTTATACAGGACGCAGTGCATTGGAGCACGTATTTCATTTCCTCGGAGTTAATATATTTATATTTACATTTCGAACCAGATGTCATTCATGACATGATCATGTTAATTTGGCGCCCACTTGTTGACGTGGGAAGTAAGATGGTCTGGGTCTAGGTACTGAAAATAAATCGCACATGCGCTTTTTTAATTTGTAGTCCTGACCTGATCGAAATGGACGCAAGGTACGCTTAACCCATCACCGAACTATATACTGGAGGCAAGTCATTCAACGAATATTGGCCCGTTCCTTCTTCTCGAGCCGGAGAACGGTCTACGACACCTCCAGACCCAACACCATTTGGATACAACATGCTCGGCGCTTGCATTACCATATTACTGGACCCACTGGGAGCCATACGCGGGGAAGGAATTGTCGGCGATAATTGTGAGGTAGTGGGTGATCCGAGCTGGGTCTCTTTTGTAAAGCTAATAGTAGTCGGTCGTGCTGATTGGATTGTGGGTTCATGTGCTACTACGAACGCTTCCACCGTGGCTTGTTCAATCTCCACCCCCTTTTTTCGACGTTTCCTCAGTACGCAGAAGGATGTGACGACAATTAACAGCAATATTACCATGATCCCAGCCACGGATCCAGCAATAATGGGCACACGCCGTTGATTATGGTGACCGTCCCATGTTAATGTAGTGGGAATGGTAGACAAAGAAGTTAGTGAGGAAGTGCTTGATATAGAAGCCACACTGGAAGTTGTATTGACAGAAGGTACGGGGGTCAAATGAGTAGATGACGTATGGTTCTGCACAATGATCAAGCTGGGCGACACAGCGATTCTGTCAGACTCTGCATCTGTCGGTCCGACCATCATCAAATGAAAGCTGTGCACACCAGACGAGAGCTGCGGGGTCTGGACGAGGAGCTGGCTCGTTATGAATGTGTTTTCGGGTACTGTGGGGACGCTGACAAAAAGCTCTGCAGGCTGGCTTCCATCGAGAGTGTATGTCATTTTCGAAGGTGGTATCCTCGAGTCCGAGTTGTTGATAAAGTCGACGTAGACTGCCAAAGAGATTCCTATAATTGATATTTGAGAACAAGAATGACGATATGAAGTCGGAAAAAGGTATAAATTACCATTAAATGTAAAGCTTAGCATATCACCAGCCGACCACATGAAGTCTGTCCCCTGCGTATCAAGATGAATAGACTCTTCTACTCCAGGAACGTACATCATATCGAGACCCGCTGTCGAGAATGAACCTGAAGTTGGCCAGTACTCGAACCCGTCGAATAGAACTGGGAATTTATTG
The DNA here is from genome assembly GCA_964017145.1 of Agrocybe praecox. Classification (NCBI taxonomy): domain Eukaryota; kingdom Fungi; phylum Basidiomycota; class Agaricomycetes; order Agaricales; family Agrocybaceae; genus Agrocybe; species Agrocybe praecox. The sequence continues at coordinate 129,182 of OZ024852.1, forward strand.
TTGGCATGGACGATCACCGACACGTTATGCAACCCATCTTTGCCTTGAAACGAGTCGTTGGGCATGCATCCTCCTCGTATTACCACAGTAACCCAATCCGAGCGACCATCGACCGTACAGGATATTTTCGCCTCGAAGTCGGCGTAAAAGTCGACATAGAAGTCCGATACATTTCCTGGATGCGTTGCCTGTAAACTCAGGTTGACCTTTCCACCTAGGAGGTAATGGTACTTACCATTGAAGGAATAAGAGACTGTCGACTCCACCGACCCCGAATCCACAACGTGCATGCTTCCATAGAACGGGTTATGATCGTCATACAAAGGCGTATCGTTAGATGGTGGCCCAATAGCAAATCCAGATATAGACCGCCATTTTCCCGTGTACCTCATTTGTGCCTCCGTATCATCGACAAAGACCCTCCGGATTGTCATGGCCTTGATGCGGAGGGCGTTTACTAGGCGGTGGAAGTTGGAATTAATTGAACAAAGGGCGAAAGTCTCCCTTTAATATTTAATAGTAGGGACGTACGTTCTTTACGTCACCAAAATTGACGATCCTGAAGCGAAGTTTCACCTAGACAGCATGAGAAGAAGGGATCACATAAGTACATAAGTTTTATGTCTTTGGGTCGTAGTTGCGCAAAAAGCCCTTTTGATGTGTAAGGTGGTATATACTATCCAAAAATGCAACTCAGGTATGGGATGTCTTGAAAAAACAGGTGAACGTGGTAACCAAATTAAAAATCAGTGTGTGTGGCGACTCTGAATCGATATGTAAGTCATGCTGGAGCAGTCCAGAATGGCTTGGCTTGGTGATAGGGTGGTATACATGCTGGGCTCTGGCACGCCGATGGCGGCATGTAGCGGTCAAGAAACGACCATATTCGGCTACATGTAGTACGATGTGGCAGTACAGTCGAAAAATTAGATTAGATTACTTAGATCATTTCCGGTTCCTGATCCAGTGCGCCCGGGAACGTCCATCCCACATCTTTGAGACTTTTGACCATCGCATCACTAGTCAAATCTTCAAGTTGTGAAACGATGTGAACCGTTATGAGTTCGGGTGAAGAGGTGAGACGAGGCGGAACCGTCTCGGGGTTCTAAACCTCTAGGAGATGTGTTGGTAGGTGGTGCAAAGGAAGGAACGATAGAGACGTGGTATGAGTGGCTTAGATAGTGGTCAAAACGTAGCGTAGCATGGTTTAATAGCGAGTGTGAGATAGATTGCATTCGTCACTACTTCTGCTGAGGAGTACAAACGAGTAGGACTACTGTTTTATAGGTAATTCTCCTCGAAGCGATACTCAGGAGGCAGAATCTGAAATAAAATCGAATGGGGAAGGTTTATCTAGGCGAAAAGGAAATTTCCAAGGGAAATTAAACAAGCGACGGACTACCCCTAAGGATGCTTCGCTGGAAGAAAATAAAATAAACTAAAAGGGTAATATAAGGATTATGTGGATGTGGTACGATGATAAGGAAAAGGAACAATGAGAGAAAATGAGGGGAAATGACTAATTCCGCTAATTATAGAAGACGCATCGAGTGCGTGGGAATGCGCACTTGGGGGGGTGCGCATCGAAACAGTGTGTTTGTGCGATTTCCAGGTGTACGCGGGGTGCGTACCCTACAGTTGTTCTTTTTTTTAACAGCGCTTTCGTGATCTTATCACAAAGAGACATGAGTCAAACAACATCATCTTGACACTTGTGGCATTCAACAAAGCGAGACGAACCTCAAGCAACGCAGAAGTTTCTGTGTTAGTCGTTGTATTATCCAATGAGCCCAAAACCTTCTCATTCGTAAATCGCGCTGATTGGAACCAGAAGAGCGACGATATTCCCCTATGGAACTGTATGCACGCCCCTGCCAACGCAATCTTCGCTGGTTGACATTGATAGTTATAAACCCTCAGCAAGACTGCGAATGATCTGCGGGGTGCTCAGTAACCCAAAATGACGCGCGTCCCGCCACTGACGATGCGGCGAGATACGGCTTGCGTTGGAGCAGTCCAATCTGGCTCGCGCAGTGGAAGTCTCGTCAGAAGGTATTCTATTATTGGTGACCAGCGTGCACCGCTGACCGTCACCGGCGATTACCGCGACTAGTCTAATCTCATACTTGATCTGTATCTAATCTGTGTTGCTATCTAATCCAGTACCGCGTGGCAGGTTGCACTGCCACAGCGTTCGTCTATGTCTATAGGTCCACCCAAAGTGTCATCGATGGTCTCTGTAAACGCGACGTGGAGCAATTCATCGAACGTCGTGTTCGCGCGAGAAGAGTCCCAGTCGTTGATCAGGGGTAAATCGGCTCCTTGAGTAGGTTTCTTATTGCTTCGAAGATCCTATTTTGGTGTGCCAGACGTGTGGCTGCAATGTAGAGTACGAAGGTTGGAAGATCGTTAGTTAGGGGCCTGGCACCCTCTGGTTCGCCTCTTAGGTACGCGACGAGAGCATTGGCTCTTTCTGTGGGATTGGGAGGAGATGATAGTAAGCTCGATTGATAAAAGAATGGAATGAAGCGAGACACTTCAAGTTCGAGGCCGATTTAATCAGACATGTCGGTAAGAAGTTATGTCGCACAGATTTTCAAAGTACTACAACAACAAGCCGAAGATAATGTATAAGTAATGTAGTATACCAGATCGGAAGGATAGGAAACTTGGAAGGCGTGCCTAATGAATAAAGGGGATGATGTTCGCCCACGGAATGTTCGCCAGCGCCCCTGGAGGTGCATGACGAAGTTCGACGAATGCTAGGATGAGGAGAATGACGCGTGAGATAGTGTATAGAGGAATGGTGAGGAATGTTAGATACTGCAATACTACGGCCGGGGTGGGATAGTTCCATGATCTCAACTGTCCAGGTTGCTGGGATGAGTCATGTGCATAAAGAAAGACATAGAATACGATCCACACAAAAGGGCTTGCAGTAATAATGAGTGACGAACTTCTCCATAGGATTGAGGTCAGAGGCGAAGAAAACAATATCTTGCTGGACCATCCGGCACAATGGATGGCCCCGAAAATAGCGGCTAAAGAGAAACTTGCCCATATCATTTGACAGAATGCAAGAAGCGAGTTGGATCCGGCAGAATGGAAAGTTGGGATTGTCGTAATTGGGTTTCCAGTACAATTGACTATTTCGTATAACCGAAGTGGTATACGTTGAAACATTGACAGGACAATTTTTGGGTCCATAAGATAAGCTCGTCCTTCGCGATATGTGTTAGTGAAGATCAAATGTGGACGAAATTAATACTGACCTTCACCCTCTTCCCGATAATGCCGGGCAGACCGTCTTTTGGAGACGTCGATAAGGATTGGAATCTGTGCATTGAAGGGTTTATTCCACCACAAGATATACATGACTAAGCTCAGCACCGCAAGGGCGGCCGTCGCCAGCTCGAGCTCAGTCAGTACTAGCTTTCCGTCCGACAAACGAGCCACGCATTGTACAATGAACCAAGAGGTTTGTATTAATGCCAAGCCTTTTGCTAACCCGTCGGCTTTACTGTGGTCGTTTATACGTGCTTCGGTTATGTCTGAAAGATCAATCTTTCCCGCTCTGTAGAGTTCGACCAGTTTTCCCCAGGAAAGGATGCATTTTTGTTTCCCGTTCTTGTGCATAACAAAGCCTCCCATCTGGATAAAAAACCCATGTGTTTTGGTCCATCTAAATTTATCTTGCTCAACACGGGGAGCGTTCGTAGAATGCGTGGGTGGCGAAGAAGAAATCGAAGATATATGAATATTGTGTTGTAAGGCTAGGGCTAAGATAAGGTCACAAGCCAACGACATATGTGGTTTTACTTGCCTAAAAACTCCCTTTTCATCCACTGAGCCCCATGCCATTGCCGCATGGCCCAGAAAATAATCAACTCTGGCGTAATAATTGCCCACAACATCAATTCCACTCGTCGCAATATTTTCTTCAATGAAGAGTCATGAGGACCAGGCATGTTGGGATGAACAGAGACCCATGACGCAGCCAGAATTGTAGCAAGACACGACCAGATAATTTCGACGCGCTTGCGAGGACACAAATCGGGTGTATCCGTATCTCTGACAAACAATGAAGGGGATTCGTTGGGGTCAATGGATGAGGCGACAGGGGCAGCAATCCCTTGACTATATGCGGAAAGGTAGTAAATGATAAGCAGTAGAATCATCTTCCAATGTTGATTTGCGGGTAGTAGGAGGAACGACTGATGTTGAATGAAGTATGCCCCCTTCCACCTCGTCAATCAGTTATAAACAATTTGAGGCATTGTTATTCCGTGGCTGAGATAAATTTGCGTTTTTAGGGCCTTTCTCGGCGGAAGGAGCAGATTAGAACAGCGTCAGGTGGTAGCAATAAAGGAATAAAGCGCCCACAAAGCGCTCGTCTAATTTAGAATTGAACACGTTTTTTCAAAGCATCGCTTTTACTGCGGCGGCGGCTTGTCTGCATGTCCGCCACCCAAGCTGATTTTCTTTCTGTCTTGAGTTTTCTCTGTTTTCACCATTCTTCTGTGTCTATCACTATATAAGTTTGGCAATTGCAAAACCGTCGCCCGCCATCCTAGAGTCTCCTCTGCCTTGCCCCTGTGTTCGGCTTGTTCGAAGATATTCTCTAGACCATCAAGATCAAGAACCCAAGGCAAGTGGAAAGGAGCAACATAACGATCTGGGAAACGAAGGGCCAAGAAGAACCGTCATTTTCTCGCAAGAACCGTCCCTTTCACGTATGGCTTCACTGTATGTCATACCTTGAACATGTGCATCAACGGCCGCCAGTCTAGTCACCGTGCACTATCCTCAGATAATGAAAATGTATAATTAGGACGGCACACCATTTGCCCGAGTCGACGTCTTCTGTAATGTCTAACCAATACATGTACTGACTGCGTGTACTTTTAGTTCCGGAACATGTCTAAGTCCTTGTGGTAAAAAAAGAAAGTAGGAAGAGAGAGTAGGGAAGAAGGGAAAGAAGGGAAAAAAGAGCATCCAGTGAGATCCAATGGACCCCCACCTCCAAACTCGAGACTGGAGGGTTCGTGTTCATATGTATTCACATCGCATCACGACGAAGAAATGAATGTGATGAAATGAAAGGCAAGAACGAACGAACGAATGAACATCGATAAGCATCGATAAATTTGGAGAAAAGAGAAAAGGTGAACAGAAGAGGAAAGAGAACCCCTTGTCCAAATCCACCTCTCCCCGACATTCCACCGTCTCAAATCCGTCTCGCTTCACATCATATCACATCACATCCCTTCTTCACATCACATCACATCTCATCTCATCCCATCCCATCCTCTCTTCTCGTTCGCTCCCTCTTCAGAGAGAGAAAGAACAGAAAGGATTGTTTCCGAGAACATGAAATTAAACCAGTTGAAAAGGAAGAAAAAACAAACTCGCCAACTCATACCAACCCCTAACCCTAGCCAAATAGCTGAACTGGCCAACTCCCACCTCTGCAAAAGAGAGGTGAGGGGGCAGAAGAGGGTCGGGGGTCACCAGTCACCGGTAAGGCCTAAAGCTAATCAGGTAATGAACAGAACGAACGAGTTATGCTTGTTTAACCGCTTAAAAATAACGCGCGCTTGGTGATGCTTCTTTCAGAGTCCGATTGAGTTCCGCTTGATGGCCGTCGGAGCTTAGGAAAACTCAAATCATGACAAATGACCATGCATGAGTAAGTAATCACCACCGTAACGAACTGGTCGCGAGTCTACCTTCGTTCCTCAGCCCGGGTCTCGTAAAGAAGAAAACACAGAGATATGTATGTATCACCCTACACTTCTCCTTCTGGTACGGTACTTACTACTCTCTTTTCTGCTATTCAAAGCAGTCCACTTGGCACGTACGCGTAAATATTTTAAAGTCATATAATATAAGTACACGACTTTTTACCTGCCCGGCTGGCCAAGGTCGTTTGTGCTCGTTGCCGAACTCTCGGAAGTAAGTAAGTAAATACTTACATAGTCCAATGTCAGCTCAGCTCAACTCCATTCCGAATCCTGGTATTTATACGACCAAGTACTACACCGTGTATCCACCATCCAATCGAGATGTCGACGATCAGTCCCTGTTGGTTGTTATTGTTATTGTTATTGTTATTACTATTACTATTGCCTATATTAATACTCATTTTGACTGACCAGCCGACTCGGAGTGACTGAAGCAAAACTGAAGCAAAACTGAACTGTGAAGCGACCAATTGCGGCTGAACAGACCTCATTGCTGATCATGACCTCACTAACCCGACCCCGGCGACTGAGCCAGGTTATCTCCCCCGGTATACATACATACGTATACGTCTCCCTACCAAACATCCGAGCCATGATATCATCGTCCAGCATGAGAACTTGTCCAAACTTCGATTAGTTGTATATATATATCAGCTCGCTCGCTCGCTGATTTCCTTTTGCCCAACAGTGAGTTGATTATGTCCTATGAGTCGATAGCTGTAGTAATATACGAGTGATTTATGTATATACATGCATACGCAAGTGCAGTTGAGAGGGGTTTGAGAACCGATGGCACATACGTACTTATTTATATATGCTTTATCGTTTATCGATCTTATTACCGAGTCGCCGGAAGGCTGACGGATGTAAGAACAATAGACAGTGGAATAGGTCATCCCGGTGTGGCATGAGATGGAAAGAAAGAAAGGACAGATAGATGGAAGGATAGATAGATCGAGGGGTGGGCACGTACCTGATTAACTATAACATTCATTTGATGATAGTTGTACGATCAACAGCTCTGTCATTCACACAGGTCACTCAGTCAGGCCGTGTACGCAGATTGAGAGTATACCTCCATGACCATCTCCATCTCCATCTCCAGCGCTCCAAATTCCATCATTTCGGCGGTCCTTTCTCGATACATGAATCGAATAAAAGGCTTCCATATCTTATCAATTAATTAATAAATATAAGGCGCACAGCCCGATCTATTTTTATCGTGCCCCATCAAACGATGGATCCGTCGTGGGCGGTGATGGGAAAAAGGGAAACACGACCGTCGTCCTCTACTTGTTGATCATATCATCTCATACCCAGGAAGCAGGAAGAATGATACGGCCCCTAGACTGAAGTGAAGTGAGACGGCCCCATCATCATCATCATCAGGAGCGAGCGTTGAGCTAAATAAACGGATAGGTCTGCTTCTCACTCACTCCCACTCTTCCTCCGTCCTTCGTTTAGACCAACCACTACCCTCCCACCAAAGCGAGCAATGGACTCGACATCCAACCAGACCGACACCGGGCCCAGCCCAGCCTTCGTAACATACGAAGAAGCCTACATCAGCGCCACCCTCAACTCGACCATGTTGTATATTCTCTTGATGGGTGCGTAGCCAGCCCTTCTTTCCTTGTTCGTTCAACGTCTCTAATACGCCAATATGGCCTGCAGGTTTATACACAATCACATACATCGGCGGGGCATACCTGTACCGTACGTACCCCCCCTTCCTCGCCTTTCAAAGCTCTGCTCATCTTCTCCCAGAAACCCGCGCCACGGCCCTCAAACGCCCCGCAAGCCTGTTCATGCACTCCCTCTTCATCCTCGGGATCACGGAGATGGCCATCCAATGGTACTTTCTCAAGTTCATCTTCGTCGACCAAGGAGACACTCGCGAAACGATATTCGCCACCGTCGCGTTCGTCAAGCCTTCCATTCAAGTCGGAACGATCGTCATTCAGTACATGCAGTTCATATTGTCCAACGCGTTCTTGGTAAGTCGTGCTGTTTTTTTCTGTTCTTATTGGGCGGAGCGTTGATTTTATTCGTTTCTAGGTCTGGAGATGCTTCTACCTCGAAAATTACACCTTAATGGAAATATCCCCGCTCATAGGTCTCATCGGTGCACAAATCAGTACGTCTCCCTCCTTCTTTCCTCCTTCCACCTTCCACCAACTAACACCCAACAGTAACCTACCTAGTCGCCACCATCTTCCGAGGCAACGCCACTTCCACCCGGGGGCCCGAAACGCTACACCAATCCCTCCTCGCACTGGACACTCTCAACATATTCATCAGCGCCACCAGCATCCTCTGCTCCCTCTACATCGGAAAGTCCCTCATCAGCGCCTACATCGCCAACCCAACACCCGCTGCGATCAAAGAGAAAGAAAAAACCCCACGCAACCTCGAGCGCGACTCATTCTATATCGGTCCTCGCTCCCTCGTCGGCCGTACCAACTTCGCCCCCAACGCCCACTTCAACGCACCCGCCCCAGGAGGCTTGAAACCTGCCCACGGCCCCACCGCCGCCCCGAAACCCCCCACATGGTTCGACAAAGCCCTCGACGTCCTCCTCCAATCCTCAGTGCTCTATGCGATCACCCAGTTGGCATACACGATCGTGAGCTTCATGTACACCCACAACACGGGCTCGGCGAAGATGTTTGCGGTCGTGGGGTATGTTGGCGCTGTTAACAATACTATGGGGGTGCGTGGTCTTTTCTTCCTCTCTCTCTTCCTCTCCCTCTTTCTCTCCTCCCTTCTATCACCCAAAAAACCCAACTAACCCGCTTCTCCCCCTACTAGGGTCTCGCACCAACGCTAATGATGGCCCAACTAGCAACCATCAAAGGCAAGCCCCCCAAGAAAACCTCCAAAACCTCCCCAGGCTCCGGGGTTGGCTCTCCTGCCGCTGCTCCCGGCGGCGTACGCTCCGCACTGCAGTTCGGCAACGCAGCTGGGACGACTACAACGACGTATGATCTTGGCACGACGACTACGACTGGGTATGGTGTTGGTGTTGCTACGACTGGAGGGAACGGAACCGACGAGCGGAGCAGGGGCTCCGCGGTCGTTTCCCTCCGTACGGGTGTGCATATCGTGGGTGCGGGAGGGGAGAAGGCTGAGAAGGCCGAGTGAGTTAAAGTAGTATGCGTTAATTGATGCGTCAGATTGTCACTGACGATCGTCGGTCGGTTGGTCGGTCGGTTTGTTGCTTTGGTTGGGTTATGTCAGTTAGGTATTTATTCATCCTAGTCATCTTAGTCATCCCAGATGTCGTCGTCATGTTATCATCGTGTATAGAACCTATTGTTTTTGTACGTACGTACGTACGTATGTATGTGTAGTGTCCAGTGTGTTGTGTGTAGTGTAATGTAATGTACCTATTTAGCAGCTTCAAATCGACCACTCTTTGGATTTTACTTTCTTTTTTCTTAGTTTTTCTTGGTTAGCAGATGATAGAAGAAGATGAGAGATGAGAGATGAGGAGAAATAAAAGAAAAAACGAGGAACAGAAAAAAACGAGAAAATGAGAGAGGGCCCGAAAGGCATGACGAGTCAAGTTGAAGCAAAGAGGGTTTATTTTTATTTTATTTTTAAAAAACTCCCGCGAAGCATGTATGGTAGGGTTGATGGAAGCGGTGCAGAATACTACTACTAGTAGTAGTAGTAAACCAGGCATCACGATCACCACTGTCAGAAAGTGCAAATTTATCTCAGCCACGCCGTAACACTGCCTCAAATTGTTTATAACTGATCGACGAGGTGGAAGGGGGCATACTTCATTGAACATCAGTCGTTTTCCTACCCCGCAAATCAGCATCGCAGGATGTTTCTACTGCTTATCCTTTACTACATTTCCGCGTATAGTCAAGGGAATGCTGCCCCTGTCGCCTCATCTATCGACCCTAATGAATATCCTTCATTGTTTGTCAGAGATACAGATATACCCGATCTGTGTCCTCGCAAGCGCCTCGACATCATTTGGTCATGTCTTGCTACAATTCTGGCGGCGTCATGGGTCTCTGTTCATCCCAACATGCCTGGTCCTGAGGACTCTAAATTGAAGAAAATATTGCGACGAGTGGAATTAATGCTGTGGGCCATTATTACGCCAGAGTTGATTATTTGCTGGGCTATGCGGCAGTGGCATGGAGCTCGAAGGATGAACAGGGAGTTTTTAGGCAAGTGCAAAACATATATATGTCGTTGGTTTGACCTTATATTGGCCGTAGACTTACGGCGCAAAGCGGAAGCGATCAATCAGGAAGCCTATACATATCACTCAAATGATAAAACGGAAAATATTGAAGAAGACAGAGTACCTGGAATTTCTTCTTTACCATCCATGAATTCTACAAACGCTCTCCGTATTGCAAAAGATGAATTTAGATGGACCAAAACACATGGGTTTTTTCTCCAGATGGGAGGCTTTGTTTTGCACGAGAACGGGAGAAAAAAACGTATACTTGGGTGGGAAAAACTCCTCGAACTCTACAAAGCAGGAAAGATAGATCTTTCAGACATAACCGAAGAACGTATAAACGACCACAGTAAAGCCGACGGGTTTGCAAAAGGCTTGGCATTAGTACAAACCGCTTGGTTTATTGTACAATGCCTGGCTCGTTTCTTGGACAGAAACCTAGTACTGACTGAGCTCGAGCTGGCAACGGGCGCCCTTGCAGTTCTGAGCTTAGTCATGTATATTCTGTGGTGGAATAAACCCTTCAATGCAGAAATTCCAATCCTTGTCGCCGTCTCTGAAAGTTCTGCTCAGTATTGTCTGGACAAGGGTGAAGGTAAGTATTGATTTTGTTCACAATTGATGTTCAGTAACATATATCCCGAAGAGCGAGCTCATGTTATGGACCTAAAAAATGTTATACGGTCAATTTTTGGACGTATACTGGACAGGATATCAAGCATGATCCTTCGTGATGAAAGAAAAACCATGGAAGTCCCAACTTTCTATTCTATCGAATCCGAGTCGCACCTTGCATCGTCTCAAATGATGTGGGCAAGCTCCTCTATAGCTGCTCTTTTCGGGGCCATCCACTGTGCCGGATGGTCCAGCAAAATATTGTTTTCTTCGCATATGACCTCAATCCTGTGGAGAAGTTCGTCACTCATAATTACTACAAGCCCTTTTGTGTGGAGCTTAGACATTGCTTTTGTTTATTCAAAGGGCTCACGGTCACCCGAGTTTGGTAGACTAAGCCTTTCGAAAAGGGTCTATTACATCGTGTTTCTGGCATTTACATTTCTAACATTCCTCACCGTTCCTCTATACATTATCTCACGCGTCATCCTCCTCATCCTAGCCTTTGTCGAACTTCGACATGCACCTCCAGGCGCGCTGGCGAACATTCCGTGGGCCAACTTCATCCCATTTATTCATTAGCGCACACCTTCCAAGTCTTCTATCTTTCCAATTTAGTATACTACATTACTTATACATTTTCTTCGGTTTGTTGTTGTAGTGCTTTGAATCCTTGTACTATCGTCCAAAGAATATCTGCCTGGCTCGGCATCTGGGCCCTTTCTGCTATCTGCCCCGCCCCGTGGACCGTGTACTTACCACGGCTACGGCTACGTAATATGTATTAATACAAACTCCAACACACCGAGACGGTAGAGGGAAAGAAGGGCGGGAGCCTAGACGAGAGAGGCAAATGGGAAGAAGGAAACTGGTGATCAAAAGGAACAGGAGAGTTCAATGAATAGAAGAGGACAATACGAGAAACAAGCGTCTTATAACCAAAAATCATCATCCTCATTAAATTCTCGAGCAATATAGTGATGTATCTACCTGTATGTGATCTCTCCCCCGAATCCGGAAATGCAATTAGGTCCTCGGTTTGGCAGAGGGAGAAAATAAATGGCGGTACTGTGGAGAGGGAGGGAAATCGAGAAAGGGAATCAAATAATAAGGAGAGAAAATAAGATAACTTACGAGGTGGAAGGCGGACGGGACGCACAAATTAGCGCCGTTGAGGGCGTTTTAATACAGATATTGATACGTCGCGCAGAGTGTATACCCGCTTTGCCAACTAACGATGTTTTGTTCGATTCGATTCCGTTGTGTTTCACGTCATGTGTCTCTTCTGTTCGTGCCTTGCCTCGTTCGTGATGCCTCTCCGCTGGCGCATTCATGTTAAGTATCAAATAGATAATTGATAAACAGCCAACGACAACGGAGCAGAACTGAGGCGGAGCAAAATCGGATTGGAAGACATGGGCAATGATATAGATGAGACGATACCTGCGACTTGAATGATAGGAAAATACCTTTTTCAACCGAGAAGGCGTGTAGAACAAAACAAGAGGAGTCGAACGTCGATAATATTGTCCATGGTGGTCGAAAACCGTCTGCCGTGTATTTCCGTGTCTTGAGTCTGTTTACACTTTTATCGCGCTTCATTTTTAGGCAGAGCTGTATAAGGCGTAGTGTGTCATCTGCTGGTGGGTTCACCCATTCAAACGTTCGGAACACGAAGACAGGGAAACGGGCAAAGGAAAATAAAACAGAGGGGGGTGGCGGAAGAGGGACAGGAAGACAGACAGACAGCAACGGGGAAAGGAGACGACGAAGTAATATATAGTAAATACACAGAGAACGACAGCGGACCGGAGCAGAGACGAAGCAAGAGCAGATAGAAAGACGATATCAAAAACAAAGACGATAGTACTAGTAAATCAAGGATACCTGCGACATTAAAAATAGTCAACGTCAATTGTTGAACAGAGAAGTAGAGTTGAATTACCAATGTTCGTCGTCGTGCGTCCGAGTTCCACCTCGCTCGGGTTCCCGTTAATAGTTTGTTTGTTGGTTAGAATCCAAACAGCGAACAGGCTGTATATTTCACATGTTAGCATATTGCATTTGCGCGTGTTTCCGTGGGAGCGACGTACGACACGGTATTGAATGAATAGATAATGATTCATGGCTCCTATATCGTATCGGAATCAGCGTCTGCGTAGTCGAATAAGAAAGGCGAAATAGAAGAGAAATGAGGAAGAGAAGGGAGGAGAGAGATATGATAGTGGGACGCGAAGAATAATATGGACGGATAAGGAAGAAGAGAAAGCGGGTGAGATGACAAAAGTTGAGAAATGGCGCTAAGTAGTGCACAAGGATGACGACAAGGTAAGTCAAGGCATCGTTGTGCCGTTGAACGTTGATCGATGATGTGGTGATGCTAACTGGGAGAGGAATGGGAGGGGTCATTATTCTGGGAAAAAAAAAGAAAGCATCGCACCGCGCCTATTAATATACGAGAGAACGAGGCAAAAAATGATGGAACTCGAAGCGAGCAATATGAAAAAGTGAGATTGGAATTCTCCATCGTGGGGGAGTGAGGACGAACCTGAAGGCAGAGCCCCCGCACAGTCAAATGAAATCAGAGAAAATGATCGACAAGACGTACAAGTACAAGTACCCAGTGCCTACACCCCGCAGGTAGCTAAGAATATTTACTTTGATGATTCGATTCCGTTCGTTTCCTGTGTGTTCTTGGATTCCCTTCAACATCCCTTCTCCGGTGACCCTAGGGAACCGCTTGACTTATATCATTCACTACTCCAAATATCGAGACAGAACTTGAAAGACGGAAGGCAAGACGGAAATGCACGACGGCGACCAAGTCTTTCATATTTTACTGTAGGCGGGAGAGACCAACACCGAAAAAAGCCAATGACTGTTTGATGGAAAAGACGCCAGACAAGAAAAAGGGAAGTGGGCACACGAGAGAACGGCTTTGAGCGACGGGGAAAGCAGAAAAGGAGAGCGTGGAGGAGCAGAAGCAAGGACGGTGCAGGGCAAGCGCAGGGGTTGGAAAATCTATCATTTGAAATCAATCAGCGTACAGAAAGCAACAAAAAACACGTACCGAGAAACCATAGACGGGCCCAGTGCGTACATCCCTTGTAGGTCCTCTGATGGTTCCTTCCTCCAATGAGACCTTATGCGTACGTTTAACGGCTTGCCCCGTGTAGAAAATATTCGAGGGAGAGGAAGGTCAAACTTATGGTCGGCCCGACACCAACGAAGTTGTACGCGATGGGATGTTGGGTTAGGGTTCGGATCAAAAACGCGTGTCCTCCGATGTTCGTGTTCGTCTTTCCCTCGAAGCGTTCACTCACGTCCGGCCTTCGCGCTTTCGATTCATCGCGTTTCGTTGCAATTCTAGGTCGATTTTCACGCGCTATTGCTGTAACCGCTGCGAGTCGTATGAACTCAATTCATCGCCTGTCGGTTCACCCACAAGTCCATTCCATACTCTTGTGATGTAAAGTCATGTTTATGTCGTCTTTTGTGTCCGTTCGTCCATGTTCATGTCTATCCTCGCTTTCTTCCATGTGCACCTTGCTCTGAATGTCACCCTGCATCTCGTTTATGACAACTTGGGTCGTTCGTCCGAGTCCTTCATCCACTTCCTGTTGTGTAAATGATTTAGCGCCTCTACCGGCACCGCGGCACCAGTGAACGGTGGAACGGAAAGGACGTTAGAAATGGCACGAAATTTCAGACGAGGGAAAAACAAATAAATGTTTATGAAAAAAGAGGATCAGGTAATCATTAGGGTATGAAAAGAAGGAGGAAGAGGAGAAAAAAAAGTACATGAAACGCAGAAAAAAATCGTGTTCGAATGGTGTCGACGATGGTCGAGAATGAGGGGTTGGTTGACCTAGGCAAATGACGTAGAGTAGGGAGTACTAAGAGAGGAAAACAGAACATGAAAGCCGTCTGCCCTGATATATGGTGGATATCATGAAAAGAAAAAATCCAAAGGAGGAAGAAAGAAAGAAAAAGGAGAAGTCCGAACTGCATGACAGAGAATAATTTTTGTTGGAGAAAAAGGAAGAACCAAAGCAAAAACGGACAGCAAGGTTGACAAGAAAGTTATCAGAGGAATAAAAAGACAAATAGGAGCGAAGCATAAAAACAGACATCCGGCCACAGATATCGAAAGTACCGCTACCAACTATCCAACGCTCCGGATGGCCTATCCTTCCTAGTTCTAACGATTTTATATCCATTTTCCTCCTCCTTCCACCCCCATCCAGGACATGCTAGATCTTCTTCGCAGATCCCTATCCTTTCGTGTATCGATTGAATCCCCGCGGCAACATCGTCGAATACCCAAGGAATCCGACAGTCCAAAGTTACAGAACGGAATGTGACGTGGAAGCGCAGGCAAGTCTATGAGTTTGTTATAAAGGTGGGGGTAGGTATGGCGATTGTTGAGGGTGTGAGTGTGTATGTATGCGTGTTCGACGCTGCAGGAGTTTGTGAATGTGAACATGAGTCTGAGCGGTTATTGGGGCATGGTTCGGGCATTTAAAGTCCTGGGGAAGAGATGACCAATTATTGGCGATGCTGGGTTCTTAGTAAGGATATATATATTCTGTTCGTTCGCCATCTAGGCACGAGCAGCCGAATGTCCACCCGCCTGTAAAAATAAATAAAAAACATCAATTTGTATGTTCGATGGCCCGGACAAAAAGGGGAGCACAAGAAAAAGAAATTGAGAAGATGCTAGGTGTTGATGAGTGAATTCGGTCTCGACATCGGCAGCAAATGCAAATCGACAAAGAAGGATGGAAAAAGAAAAAGAAAAAGAAAACAACACGCACTGCCTCGACGTATCATTCAATCTATCCAACCTCGCCAGCTCGACGCTGAACCGCATTTCATCCCCAAAGTCCCGCGATGAATCGCCATATGCTGGTCCCACAGAAACAGAGGCAGTGTTGAAAGGGAACGACCACTGTCCAGGGGGGCATAACCTCCAGTGATGGCTTCGTAACGATTTTTGTTTGATCCACCGCAGTGATGGACACGCAGCTCACCGTGAAGATGAGGTGTGACAGCGTTCTGCTACTGCTGTGCTTGTGACGACGAAGACGAATTGGGTCCATAAAAGGTATCAAGCCTGTTCGACGACATCAGCGTCTGTCGTTGACGTTCACGGTCCCTGCTACCCAGTAACGCTGTTCTTGAATCGTAACATGTTACGGGTGTAGGAGCCATAGTGGGTACAGAAGCAGCCGTCTCGCTACAAACAGGTGCGGGAGATGCAGGGCGCGAAACGCTCCAAGTTGGAGTGGTAACCACCACATGCACAGGAGGAGCAACTAGGTTCTGGTGCTCCTTTCCATCCTTCTCGCCAGACTGGGTGACAGTACAGCAGAGTGTAATAGCAAATGGGCCCCTAGCTAGCGATCTTCCAACCTTCGTACTCCACGCCGCAGTTACACCTCCATCACACACGGATAAGATCCTTGAAGCAATAAGAAATCTACTCAAGGAGCGGAACTTACCCCTGATGAAGACCAACGACTGGAACTCTTCTCGCCCGAACACGACGTTCGAGGATTTGTTCGATGTTGCGTTTACAGAGTGCGTCGATGATGCTTTGCATGGACCTGTAGACGTGAGTGAACGCAAGTTTTATATCGCGGCGTCGTTAGTGGCTGGACGCGCTCGTTATTTTGGGTTACTGAACACCCCGCAGATCGTCGGCAGTTTTGCTGAGGGTCTTGGATTTGCCGGTGGGGTGGTACGTAGCTATCAAGGTCAACCAGCAATGATTGCGTTGGAATGGGCATGTATACAGCTCCTGGAGGAGCATCGTCGCTCTTCCTGTTCCAACCATCACGATTTGCGAACGAGAAGCTGAGAACTGCCGAGATGGTATTGGGCTCATTAATCAGGTGACCGTGATTAACTGTACTGCCAGTGCCACAGCGTACTATAGCCGACTGGTGACGATCCTTTCTTGACCACTACATACTGCTAGCGGTGTTCTAGAGCCCAGCATGTATACCACCCTATCCCTAGCTCAAGCCATGCTTCACCGCTCCAACATGACCTCCAACTCGATTCAGAGTCGTTACATACACGGCGTTTTAATTTGGTTATCTGTTCTTCAAGACGTCCCATAAAATTTTAAGCGATGGATAGCTCCAACCAGACCCAACCCGACGCCGGGCCCAGACTTCATCACATACGAAGAGGCCTACATCAGCGCCAACCTCAATTCCACGATGTTAGAGTATCCTCTTGATGGGTGCGTAGGCTTCCTTTCCTCATTCGATGTCGCTAATACCGCCAACCACAGGCCTATACACGATAACGTACATCGGCGGGGCCTATCTATGCTGTACACCTCCTTCCTTGCCTTTCGAAACATTGCTCAAGTATCCTCTCCACCCTACCCAGCAACCCGCGCCACGACGGCCCTCAAACGCCCCGCAAGACTGTTCATGCACGCGCTGTTTATCCTATGGATCACAGACATGGCCATCCAATGGTACTTTCTTAAATTCCGTCAACCAAGGGGACACCCCCAAAACGATATTCGCCGCCGTCGCATTTGTCAAGGCTTCCATTCAGGTCGGCACGATCGTCATACAGTACATGCAGTTCATACTATCGAATGCGTCCATGGTAAGTCGTGCTGTTTTTTTTTTTTTTTTGGTATTGTCTGGAGCGTTGATTTCGTTGGGTTAGGTCTGCTACACCTTACTCGAAGTATCTCCCCTCATAGGTCTCATCGTCGCACAGATCGGTACGTCTCCCTCTTTCTTTCTTTCTTCCTTCCTTCCACTAACCTAGCAACGCACGACAGTAACCTACCTAGTCGCCACCATCTTCCGAGGCAACGCCACCTCCACCCAGGGCCCGAAACGCTGCATCAACCCCTCCCCGCACTGGGCACTCTCAACGTATTCATCAGCACCACCAGCATCCTCTGCTCCCTCTACATCGATCGGTCCCTCATCAAAGCCCACATCGCCAACCCAACACCCGCTCCGACCAAAGAGAAGAACAAAAAAAAAACCCACGCAACCTTGAGCACGACTCATTCTACGTCGGTCCCCGCTCTCTCATCAGACGACCCAACTTCGGTGCCAACGCCAATGCCAACGCACACTTCAACGCACCCGCCCTAGGGGTTTGAAATTTGAAGCCCAACCACGCCACCCCGAAACCGCCCACCCAATTCGACAAAGCCGTCGACATCTTCCAATCTTCAATCTTGTACGCCACCACCTAATTGGCATACGACATGTATACCCATAACACGGGCTCGGCGCGGATGTTTGCTGTGGTGGTGTATGTTGGGGCTGTTAATAATACTATGGGGGTGCGTGGTTTTTTTCTCTTCCCTCCCTCCTCTCCTCCCCCGTCTCCTCCCACAATCAAAAAACCCAACTAACCTCCTCTCCCCTCTAGGGTATCTCACCAACACTAATGATGGCCCAACTAGCTACCATCAAAGGAAAACCTCCCAGGAAAACCTCCAAATCCGGGTCTTCCCCCGCCGCTCCTACTTCTGGCAACGCCAATGCCAACGGTGGTGGCAGTGTACGCTCTGCACTGCAATTTGTCAATGCAGCGGGCACGACGACAGGGACGTATGCTTTGAGTGGGACGACTACGACTGGATATGGTGCTGGGGTTGTTGCGACCGGAGCTGATGGGAATGGTGGAGATGAGAGGAGCAGGGGATCCGCGGTCGTGTCTCTTAGGACTGTGTGCATGTTGGTGCGGGAGGGGAGAAGGTGGAGAAAGATGAGTGAGTTAAAGTAGTACGCGTTAATTGATGCGTTATATCGTCGGTTGGTTGGTTGGTTAGTTGGGTATTATTGTTCATCCTAGTCACCGCGGATCGCACGCTCGTCGTGTATAGAAGCTTTTGTTTTTGTATGTGTGTGTAGTTTGTAGTGTAGCCTACCTATTTAACAGGTTCAAATCAATCTCAGCCACGCCATAACACTGCCTTAAATTGTTTATAACTGATTGACGAGGTGGAAGGGGGCATACTTCATCAAACATCAGTCGTTTCTCCCACTACCCGCAGATCACCATTGCAGCATGATCCTACTGCTTATCCTTTACTACATTTCCGCGTATAGTCAAGGGGTTGCTGCCCCTGTCGCCTCATCCATCGACCCCAACGAATCCCCTTCATTGTTTGTTAGAGATACAGCTATACACGATCTATGTCCTCGCAAGCGTGTTGAAATCATTTGGTCATGTCTTGCTACGATTCTGGCCGCGTCATGGGTCTCTGTTCATCCCAACATGCCTGGTCCTCAAGACTCTAAATCGAAGAAAATATTGCGACAAGTGGAGTTGATGTTGTGGGCAATAATTACGCCAGAGTTGATTATTTGCTGGGCTATGCGGCAATGGCATGGGGCTCGGAGTATGAAAAGGGAGTTTTTAGGCAAGTGAAAAACATATATATGTTGTTGATTTTTGACCTTACCTTAGACTTAGACTTACAGCGCAAAGCGGAAGCGATCAAACGGGAAGCCCATACGCATCACTCAAATCATCAAATGCAGAATATTGAAGAAAACGTAGTCTCTACAATTTCTTTTTTCCGATCCACGAATTCTACGAACGCTCTCCGTATTGCAGAAGATAAATTTAGATGGACCAAGACACACGGGTTTTTTCTCCAGATGGGAGGCTTTGTTTTGCACGAGAACGGGAGACAGAAACGTATGCTTGAGTGGTGGGAACTCCTCGAACTCTATAAAGCGGGAAGGATCGATCTCTCAGACATAACGGAAGCACGTATAAACGACCATAGTAAAGCCGACGCGTTTGCAAAAGGCTTGGCACTATTACAAACCTCTTGGTTTATTGTACAATGCCTGGCTCGTTTCTTGGGCAGTAGCCTAGTACTGACTGAGCTCGAGCTGGTGACAGCCGCCCTTGCGGTTCTGAGCTTAGTCATGTATATTCTGTGGTGGAATAAACCTTTCATTGCAGAGATTCCAATCGTTATCGCCGCCTCTGAAAGTCCTGGTCGATATTATCTGGACGAGGGTGAAGGTAAGTATTAATTTTGTCCACAATTCATGTTTCACTAACACATATCCCGAAGGCCGAGCTCATGTTATGGACCTAAAAAATGTCCTGTCAACGTTTCAACGTATACCGCTCCGAATTTCAGAAATAATTTATTATAATAGACTCGACACAACCACGAATGTCCCAACTTTCTATTCTGTCCGAACTGAGTCGCTTCTCGCATCGTATCAAATAATGTGGGCAAGCTTCTCCATAGCTGCTCTTTTCGGAGCCATCCACTGTGCCGGCTGGTCCACCAAGATATCGTTTTCTTCGCATATGGCCTCAATCCTGTGGAGAAGTTCGTCACTCATAATTACTACGAGCCCTTTTGTGTGGATCTTGTTGATTGCCTTTCTTTATGCATCTCACACATCCGAGTCCGACAGTAGCCTTCCAAGAATCGTCTATTTTATCATATCCTATGCATTTAAATGTCTAACATCCCTCACCATTCCTCTATACCTTCTCGCACGCGTCATCCTCCTCATCCTAGCCTTTGTCGAACTTCGTCATGCACTTCCAGGGGCGCTGGCGAACATTCCGTGGGCCAACTCCATCCCCTTTATTCATTAGTGCACACCTTCCGAGTTTCCTATCTTTCTGATCTGATATACTACATTACTTCTACATTTTCTTCGGCTTGCTGTTGTAGTCAGTCTCTTTCAATGGAATATATCAGCTCTCCTTCGGTTCAAATAATATACGTCGCAGGCGCAGATTGGCATTGACCAGACGTTGCTTGGGCTGTTGTGTGATATCATAAGAGAAAAATGGATCATATCCGAGAGAGAGAGAAAAGAAAGAAAAAAGACAAGTCTGAACTACAGTACACACACGAATAATTCTTGTTGTAGGAGAGGAAAGAAGGAAGAAGAAGGAAGAAACAGAGGACGAACAGCAAGGTCGACAAGGAAGATATCAAGCACATAAAAGAGAAAGAGAAGAGAAGAGAAAGAAACATCAATACAGAAAAACAGATATTGGAAAACAGATACCCAGCCGCAGATATCGAAAAGTCGAAAGTGACGGGATCAGGCATGTCGTAGACGGCATATTTAAATGAAAATCTCACCCGTCTTCCCCAACCACGACTGCGATCACCAGCTGTCCACCGCCCCAGATCACCTATCCTCCTACCTCTGACGATTTTTATATTTAAATTTTCCTTTTACATTTGCTTACAACCCCATCCTCCTTTTCTGACCAGGACGTGCAGGACATGCTACAATTTCTTCGCCGATCTCTATCCTTTCGTATATCGATCGAATCCCCGAGGCAACACCGTCGAATACCCAAGGAACGCGACAGTCCGAAGTTAAAAACGAGTCAGAACGGAATGTGACGTGTCAGCGCACGCAAGTCTCTGTATTTGTTATAACGGTGGGGTAGGTATAGCAATTGTTTTGTGTGTTTGCGTGTTCGACGCTGCAGGAGTTTATGAATGTGAATGCGAGTGTGCGTGTGCGTGTATGTAGCCATGGTTTGGGCATGAACATAGGCGCATAGGTGACGATAAACAGATGATGATAGATGATGAGAATTTGGCATCCTGGGCGTGAAATGGCCAATTATTGACGATGCTGGGGTATTGGTAGGGATATATATATATTCCATTCTTTCGACATCTAGGCAAGAGCAGCCGAAAGGTCCGCACGCCTGTAAGAGGGAAAAATAATCAATTTACATGTTCGACGGCCCAGATAAAAGGTGAGAACAGAAGAAAAGGAAATTGAGAAGATTCCACGTGTGGATGGTGTTGATATACGAACTCGGTCTCGACAGCAGCAACAAATGCGGATCGAAAAGAACGCAGAAAAAACAAGAAAAGAGAAAAAATATTAAATAAAAGAAAGAAAAGAATACGTACTGCCTCAATATATCGTACAAAAACTTCTGACAGCTCAATTTCCCTTCAACCTTCTATATCCAAACTATCCGTATCGTTCAATTTATCCGACCTCGTCAGATCGACACTGAACCGCGCTTCAAGCTTCAAGCTCCATCGCCATATGCCGATCCCGCCATGCCAAAGCCAGAGCCAGAGCCAGTGGCGAAAGGGGACACCCCCTGTCCAGGCGACATAACAGGCGTTATAAGATCAACGCTAGAATATGCTACCAACCCACCAGTCGAGAGCAGAGGGTCGCCAACGCCGGCGGAATGTCCGTCATCGATTGGCTGTGTTTGAGGGGCCATGGAGTGACGCTGCTGCTGCTGCTGTGGGAGGAACACTTGACTCGACTTTGGACGATTGCTGAGAACGTGCCAGACGGAGAGGGAAGTGGTAATCTGCACTTATCGACGTCGTTGGACTGCGCCTCGACACCCATACTCTCAAGCCCCTTCTTTACATAGGCCATAACCTCCAGTGGTGGCCTCGTAATGAATGTCGTTTGATCCACCGTGCTGTGATGAATATGCAGCTGAGCATAGAAATGAGGTGGGAAAGTATTCTGTTGCTGCTGCTGCTGTGCATGCGAAGGCCAAGGAAAATCGAGCCCATAGAATGCACCGAGCCTGTTCGACGACGACGATATCTGTCGTTGACGTTCGCGATCCCAGCTACCCACAGTAACACTATTCCCGAACCTAGAAATAAAGGAAGATGTAACGGGTGCAGTACCCGTAGTGGGTATAGCAGCAGCAGCCGTCTCACTGCGAACAGGTGGGAGGTGCAGAGCGAAAAACGCTCCAAGTTAGAGTGGCAACCACCACCTGAACAAGACGCGGTCGAGTTCATGGATGTCGAAGGCGTTGCTGCACCCGGTGGGAATGGCGCAGATGTGGGCATTGGTAGGAGTCGTAAACTCGGGCTGGGGCTCTTGGTTATAGCTGGTACGGCCCTCTGGATGAACAGAGCTAAATGGCGTCTTCTGCTTCTGAGACCGACTCTTAATGGACCTGCTAATGGGTTCAACCACAGCCATAAGCGTGTTCCTCCTCCCACTGGTACACTTTCGCCTCTCCATCTCCTCCATCTCCTCTCCATCTCCTCTCTTTCATTCGTCGTATCCATCGACGAATCAGCCTGCAATGCACCGGACGCCGTGCTTGGCGTAACTCTGGTGCTCGGACTTTCAGTGCCCTTCTTCGCGTTGGCCCCAGCATCCTTGCCACCAAAGATCTTTTGCCCTTCCTGTCCAACGCAGGAAGCATTCGAGTTCGCTCCAGCAGAAACACCGCATATCGCGTGGCACGAACCGCCAGGGCTATCGTCGCTGGAACGTGGACAGGAAGAATCGACGCATGTGCTGGTACTGGTGCTTGGGGTGACGCGCTTGGAACCGTAGGCGCACGATAAGCTGTTGGTGGAACTGGTGCTGGTGCTGGTGTAGGAGGTAGGCCAGGCACCTCTTCTCCGTGTCGTCTTTCTCCCCAGGGCGGGTGGTGAGATGGTGTTGAAATTTGCGTTCGCGGTGCAAGTAGCAGTAGCAGTAGTATTTGAAATGGAAGTGGACGCCACAGCTCCGATGCTAAATGTGAATGGAAAGTCTTCCCTCAGACCCAACGTAGCAGGGCTCGTGAACTTCTTCCGCGGTGTAGCTGGCTGAGGGTTATTGCCAGCGGGCTTAGAAACGACAGACGATGACATAGAAATACAGAGCGGTCGATAGTAACGCCAGTAACGGGTGACGAGGGCAAACTTTCGTCCAGGTATTCCAGTTGGGTCGAATGACTGTGAGTGGGTGTGCGTATGGTGCTGCTGGTTTGTCGTCCTCCTGTATCGCCGCCGCCGCCAGTGAGTGAGTGAGTGGATGACTTGAGGAAGAATCTTGGGGTGCTGCAAGCGAAGTGGGCCGTTGGGAATTGACATGAACCAAGGCGCTCGAAAGTTCCATGTCTCCCAACAACTCTCCCATCCCGGTCCCTATCTTTTGTTCACTTTACGACTCTCGTTCTTCCAGAAACAGCAATATCGTTCTGTACTGCTTTCATGTCCTTCGTTCATCAATATCCTCAATTGACTTCCTTGTGTTATGCGTTTCGTGTGTGTCCTCCGATGCTTTCGTATCTCTTCTGTAATCATTCGCCCATGGAGCAACTTGACGCGTAGGATTCAAATCGAAGAAAAGAGTCGAGGGTAAAGCTTCAGCGCTTCAGCTGTCAAAACGTGGGAATGGTTTTTAAATACTTTGCGACTGGCCACCCTCAAAGGTGGACCTATTTAGGGTAACCGGGAGCTGACAAAACGCCGTACACCGTTCGCCGATTTTTTGAATTTGAAGCCCAGCTTTACGTGGAGATTGCGCGGAGATTTAACTACTTTGGAAATACTCAGTAGAAGACTCCAGGCAAACTCTAGCGCCCGTTACGGGCACTGAGTTATCTGTCATGTCTCCACATACATTTAGCCACGGTGAAATCAGCTTATGTGTATAAACCAAAAAAATTTACTTCCTATTAAACGCTCCTCTGATTATCGCGTCTGATTTGGAGCCTTGAGTATCATCCGCAGCACAAGCCGGGCTGATGTCCACCGACCGTTTAACATCTATTTGCCACTGCATCTATCTATTCAGCTTTCGAATGTACTTTATATTCATATCAGATGTAATCAATTACGGAACTCTCCATTCATATTGTATCATCGGTGTATCATGTACAGCTCTCAGCATTTTCTAGCTCAAGGATTCTGCAATAAATAAGGCATTTACATTAGTATTATGTGGTCAGGTCCTCAATATGACATTGATCACGATTGTCTATTTTAATGTCGTACTTCTGCTCGAAGCTCCAATAAGTCGCATGTCTCTCCCGTAGAACTGCCAATCAACAACAAAAAGCTGATTGCAGATGGTTTGGCGCTTTCTACTGGATGTTTCAAACTGGCAGAACTATGATTTGAAGCAGTGAGTTCCAACAGTAAGTTCTCGGTAAAGTGACAATTAGATGTATCTTTATCAAAAAAAATTATTTTCACTGTATCAATCAACTACCCACCTTAAGACCTAAAGCAGTCTACTTGTCTTGGCATCAGGCAAGTACTTAAAGGCTGAGGCCCTTGGAGGTCTATGTATTTCCAGGCAGGTGAACCCACTATTCTGCAGGCGGACATGGCGAATATCCCTTCAATACCGGCAGAAGATTTGCCCCCACTTTCTTTCATGGATCGGGAACTCAGTGCAAATCTCAACGCTGTCATATTCTTTGTCTTCCTAATGGGTACAAGCATTCTGGCGCCTGACTGTAGGACGTATATCTGACCATCTTCCCGTGTAGCAATTTATGCCGCTGTCTACAGCGGTAGTCTCTATATATACCGTCTGTATCTCTTTTATTTTAACCTAGTTCATCGAGTACTTATGTCATTCTAGTGACTTTAAAGGCGTCCCAGAGCCGCTTTGTCATCATCATGACTACCCTTCTATTCGTGCTGGGCATGTTTCAATTGGGTATCCAATGGAATCTGCTGAAGTGGCAATTCATAAACAGTGGTCAAACAAAGGAAACGGTATTCCTCTCATCCTACTTTACGCCGACATGGATTCCTGTTGCAAATGCAATTACCATATACGGTTCGTACATTGTCGCTGATATGCTATTAGTAAGGTTTACATTTCATGGGATTTTTAATTACTGAGACGTCACTTTCAGATTTGGCGATGCTTTAACGTTTGGAATAGATCTCTTCTCGCAATCATGGTACCGGCAGGATTCATCGTCATTGAAATAGGTGAGAAATACGGGTATTGGAGTGGGGTTTGTTCACGAACTCAAGCCATTTTTCCGGGACCAAGGATTTTACTTGACCACTATAGTTCTTCGCTTTACTATCAATGTAAACAATATGGGACCAAAACAGGTTCTTATATTGAACTCCACTCAAGGCACTTTTTTTTTCGTTTCAGCTACCACCAGTATATTATCAACTTTTCTCATCGCCTACCGTATTAGAATGGTGCGACGGCTACAGGCGGGGGGCAACAAGAGCCTCGATGGCATTGCAGATATAGTGATCCAATCTGGAGTAGTATATTCACTGGCTCTTTTAATTTCGGGGGTCATTGCAGTTCTTCCTTCAAACGAGTCATTTGGCTCGATAGAAATGGCGGAAGCCTCGCAGTATATGAATACGATTCTTACTGCCGCTTCGGTAAGTGAGATTAAATAATTCGTAAAATTCAAGTGGCCTCATCTTTTTTATGCTTTAAATAAAAGGGAATCGCACCTACGCTCATGGTCGCCCGGGTAGCTATGATAGACAAGGGCCAAAACGAGATGCTGCCCACTCGCCAGATCTCCGGATTGCGGTTTAGACACTCTCGGGCATCAGAAATCGATGCGAGTCATGATGCGTACGATGGCGAGACCATGGCCGTGCATAGCTCTGATAAGGAGGGGCAGAGTCAAGAAACGGCCACATTGTGATATGTAGCTGGTGATTTCATGTATTGAATACCTGGGTGAGTCCAATGATTTCTCGACCGAAGGTACCAAAATATTATCTCATATATTTACTCTTGCATCTCACATCAATTTCATACCTCATGCATTATAGCTAGCCTCAGAACCGTACTCGACAACAGACAGAGAGAAAATCAAGACAGAACTCGACTTCAAACGAGAAAGAGCTTTGAGATCGATGAAATAAGAATGTATACGTCGCAGGCGTGGATTGGCATTGAGTTTAAAACATTGGGCTGTTGTGATCTGTGGATCTGAGTGAGTTAAGTTAGAGACAGCAACGATGAAGAGGTGTAGGCGGGGCCAGTGAACGGTGCAACGGAAAGGACGTTGAGGGAGGCACGAAATTTTAGACGAGAGAAAAACAAATAGAAGTTTATAGAAAAAAATAAATCGTGTACTTATTAGGGTATAAAAAGAAGTAGTAAGCACATGATACGCAAAAAAAAATCGAGTTCAAATGATGTCGATAATGATGGAGAAGGGGGGGTTGGTTGACCTAGGCCAATTGCGGAGAGTAGGGAGTACTAAGAGAGGAAAACAGAACATGAAAGCCCCCCGCCCTGAGATATGATGGATATCATGAGAAGGGAGGGGAAAGAAAGGGAAAAGTCCCAACTACATTACAGAGAATAATTTTTGTTGGAGAAAAAGGAAGAACCAAAAGCGAAAAGGGACAGCAAGGTTGGCAAGAAAGTTATCGGGGGAATAATGAAACAAAGAGGAGTGAAACATAAAAAGAGAAAATCAGCACTGAAAAACAGAAATCCGGCCACAGATATCGAAAGGAACAAGAAGATGTGGGAGCGCACTGGATTCGTGATCTAAGGAATCTAATCTAATCTGTGAATATACCCTGAGTGACTGTACTGTCACAGTGTACTATAGCCGAATACGATCGTTTCTTGACCGCTGCAATCCGCCATCGGCGTTCCAGAGCCCAGCATGCATACCACCCTATTCCTAGCCCAACCATACTGCACTACTCCAACACGACTTGCGTATCTATTCAGAGACGTTACACACACACTGCGTTTTAGTTTGGTTACCACATTCACCTGTTTTTCGAGACGTTCCAGACTCTGGACAGCTCCAACCAGACCCAATCCGACACTGGCCCCAGCCCAGCCTTCGTAACATACGACGAGGCCTACATCAGCGTTACCCTCAATTCGACAATGTTGTATATCTTGGTGTGCGCGTAGCCCTCCTTAAGTTTCCTCGTTCAACATCGCTAATACCGCCAACCATAGGACTATACGCGATCGCCTACATCGGCGGGGCCTATCTATACTGTATGTACGCCCCCTTCCTCACTTTTCACAGCTCTGCTCATGTATCTTCTACCCAGCGACCTGCGCCACGGTCCTCAAATGCCCTGCGAACATGTTCATGCACGCGCTGTTCATCCTCGGGATCAGTGAGATGTCGCGTTCGTCAAGCCTTCCATTCAAGTGAGGACGATCGTCATTCAGTATATGGAGTCTATATTATTGAATGCGTTTTTGGTAAGTCGTGTTCTGTTTTTTTTTTTATTGGGTGGAACCTTGATTGTGTTCGTTTTTAGGTGTGGAGGTGCTTCCACCTCGAAAATTACACCCTTCTCGAAGTAACCCCTCTCATTGGTCTCATCGGCGCACAGATCGGTACGTCTTCCCTCCTCCCTCCCTCCCTCTTCCATCCACCAACTAACTAACGCACAACAGTAACCTATCCAGTCGCCACCATCTTTCGAAGCAACGTCACGTCCACCCGCGTACCTGAAACGCTCCACCAATGCCTGCTCGCCCTCGACACTCTCAGCGTATTCATCAGCACGACCAGCCTCCTCTGCTCCATCTACATCGGCCGATCGCTCATCTGCATCAGAGCCAACATTGCCAACCCAACACCCACTCTCAGCGAAGAGAAGACCGACAAAACCCTACATAACTTTGAACGCGACTCTTTCTACATCGGTCCACGTTCCTTCGTTGGACGACCCAATTTCGGTGCTAACGCCCGCGCCAGCGCCCACTTCAACGCACCCGCCCCAGGGGGTTTGAAACCCAGCCACGCCACACCCAAACCCCCCACCCAATTTGACAAAGCAGTGAACGTCCTCCAATCTTCGATTTTATATACTCTCACCCAATTGGCATATACGATCGCGAGTCTCATGTATGCGCATAACACAGGCTCAGCGTGGATGTTTACTGTGGTGGGGTATGTCGGGACTGTTAATAACACTATGGGGGTGCGTGCCTTGGTTTTTATTTTTATTTATTTTTGTTCGTTTCGTTTCAGTTTCCTTCCTTCCTCGTCTTTTGTTCTTCATCGATTCATCATCATAATTTTGTATTCTTTTCGCGGCTGCTCCTTTCGTTTTGACAGTCTGCCTCCTTTCCCTCGCCTTCCCTCTTTCCTTCCTTCCTGTTCCTCCCTCTTCTTCTCCCAACCCCTCCTTTCCTCCATCCTCCTCGATGCTCATCGATCATCTATCGCCCCGCCCCGCCCATTCCTCTTTTTCCTTTCCTTCTCCTCTTACAACAAAAAACTAACCACCCTTCCCACAGGGTCTCACACCAGCACTAATGATGGCCCAACTAGCCACCATCAAAGGAAAACCACCCAAGGAAACCTGAGGTGGCGGCTCCGGTTCTCCCTCCCCCTCCTGGCTCTGGAAACGGCAACGGCTGCAGGGTACGCTCCGCAGTGCAGTTCGTCAAGGCTGCTGGGACGACGACAATGTACGATCTGAGTGGGGCGACTACGACTGGGTATGGGATTGGTGTTGGTGATAGGACGACCGGAGCTGGTGGGAATGGAACCACCGGGACATTCGACGAGCTGAGCAGGGAATCCGCGGTCGTTTCCCTCCGCACGGGCGTGCGTGTTGTGAGTGCGGGTGGGGAGAAAGTGGATAAAGATGGAGATGATTAATGGAGGGGGTGTAAAGTATATATGTATGGGGCTAGATCGTCCGTCTGTAGGGTTGGTTCGTTGGCTAGTTGGTCGGGACGGGTTGGTTAGTTGATGGGTTTGTTGGGTATTTATCTATAGTATCTTGTCATCTTGTCATCTTGTCATCTCAGGATCGCTCGTCGTCGTCGTCGGGTTATTGTTAACTTTTGTATTTATGTATGTGTAGCGTAGCGTGTTGTGTATCGATCCACACATCCATGTAGCTCAGCTTTGCTTCAACTTTTTTTCTATATTTAGCAGATAATAATTTATGAAAGAAAAGAACGAGAATTTTGAGAGACGTGTGCGAGACGAGAGAATGAGAGATGGTTTGAATCAGAAATAGGTTGAATAATACGGGTCGAATGGATGAGACGGAACTTATAGAAGGAATGAGAACGAGAAGAGATGCATCGACGATCAAGGAGAATTAGTCCCATATCTGACCATATCTTGCGAAATATGCCACCATAATATGACATGGTTCAGTAATCATTAATCAAGGATAACCACCGATATTTTAATTTCGATTTTCCCGACATGGGACACCTAAATATAGCTACTTTTTTAATGTAATTCTGTCGTATAGTATCTTCAAACTTTCCAATCGTCCTGAAATTTGGACAGAATGTGTATAGTTATAGTTAATCTGGGTATACCGAAAATTGTGCGCTTAGAAAAAGAATTAAGTTCAGAAAATGGATTTGTCCCAAGGAACGTCACTACACTGTATTTCACTAAATTCTTACAGTATGCACTGTCTTTATCACATGAAAGTTATTTTATTTATATCAACACTGCCATACACTGACGCTTCTCCTCGGCCCTTCATTTCCAAGATCGTTATGTAGGAGACTCTAAGATGGCGGGCGACGGTTTTTCAATGAACACACTTCTATATAGAAACAGAAAAATGGTGTAAACAGAGAAAACTCAAGGCAGAAAGAAAAATAACTTGGGTGGCAGACATGCAGATAAGCCGCCGCCGCAGTAAAGCAATGCTGTGCGCACCGCAATAACTTGAGTCAATTCTAAATTAGATGAGGGCTTTAATCATTGCAGTGCCTGTGACGCTGTTCTAATTTGCTTCTGCAGCAGAGAAGTGCACTGGAAAATGCGAATTTATCACATTACGGGCACACTGTAATACTGCCTCAAGATATTTAAGTAACTAATTGGCGAGGCGGAATGGAGCATACTTGATTCAACATCGGTTGTTTCCTCACCTGCATATCACCATCGGAGGATCTCGATGATTCTACTTATTATCCTTTACTACCTTTCAGCGTATAGTCAAGGCATTCCTGCCCCTGGCACCTCATCTCTCGACCCTAACACATCCCCTTCATCGTTTGTCAGAGATACGGATAATCATACACCCGATCCGTGTCCTCGCAAGCGCGTCGAAATCGTTTGGTCATGTCTTGCTACAATTCTGGCGGCCTCATGGGTCTCTGTTCATCCCAACATGCCTGGTCATCAGGACTCTAAATCGAAGAAAATATTGCGACGGGTCGAATTGATGTTCTGGGCAATTATTTCGCCAGAGTTGATTATTTGCTGGGCTATGCGGCAATGGTATGGGGCTCGGATGATGAAAAGGGAGTTTTTAGGCAAGTGAAAAACATATACATGTCGTTGGTTTTGACCTTACCTTAGACTTAGACTTAGCCTTAGACTTACAGCGCAAAGCGGAAGCGATCGAACAAGGAATTTATACACACCACCCAAATCATCGGATGGAAAATATGGAAGAAAACGCAGCATCTTCAATCCTCTCTTTTCCATCCATTAATTCTACGAACGGCCATCAAATGGAAAATATTGAAGAAGACACAGTATCCCCAATTTTTTCTTTTCCACCCACAAATTCTATGAACGGTCTCCGTACTGCGGAAGATAAATTTAGATGGACCAAAACGCATGGATTTTTTCTCCAGATGGGAGGCTTTGTTTTGCACGAGAACGGGAGAAACAAACATATCCTTGGGTGGGAAAAACTCGTCGAACTCTACAAAGAGGGAAAGATCGATCTTTCAGACATAACAGAGGCACGTATAAACGACCACAGTAAAGCCGACGCGTTAGCGAAAGGATTAGCATTAGTACAAACCGCTTGGTTTATTGTACAATGCCTGGCCCGTTTCTTGGACGAAAACCTGGTACTGACTGAGCTCGAGCTGGCGACGGGCGCCCTTGCGGTTATGAGCTTGGTCATGTATATTCTGTGGTGGAATAAACCCTTCAATGCAGAGATTCCAATCCTTATCGCCGTCTCTGAAAGTTCTGCTTCGGATTATCAGGACGAGGGTGCAGGTAAGTATTAATTTTGTCCACAATTGATCTTCACTAACACGTATCGCGAAGGCCGGGTTCACGTTATGGACCTAACAAATGTCCTGTCAATGTTTCAACGTATACCGGACCGGATATTAGAAATAGTCGAGAATCATGGAAATCATGGAGACCCAACGACGGACGTCCCAACTTTCCATTCTGACGGACCCAAGTCGGAGCTTGCATGGTATAAAATTATATGGGCAAGTTTCTCTATAGCTGCTCTTTTTGGGGCCATCCACTGTGCCGGATGGTCCAGCAAGATATCGTTTTCTTCGCATATCACCTCAATCCTGTGGAGAAGTTCGTCACTCACAATTACTACCAGCCCTTTTGTGTGGATCTTAGACTTTGCCTTTAAATATGCAGATGAACAATCCGAGTACGGTAGCCTTTCGAGAGGGGCCCATCACACCGCGTGGGCAGCATTTGTATATCTAACATTACTCACCATGCCTCTATACATTATCTCACGTGTCATCCTCCTCATCCTATCATTTGTAGAACTTGGTCATGCACCTCCAGGGGCTCTGGCGAACATTCCGTGGGCCAATTTCATCCCCTTTATTCATTAGGACACACCTTCCAAGCTTCCTATATTTCCGA
Source organism: Agrocybe praecox (assembly GCA_964017145.1). Classification (NCBI taxonomy): domain Eukaryota; kingdom Fungi; phylum Basidiomycota; class Agaricomycetes; order Agaricales; family Agrocybaceae; genus Agrocybe; species Agrocybe praecox. Next base: position 161,099 of record OZ024852.1, read on the forward strand.
TCTGGTATACTACATTACTTATACATTTTCTTCGCCTTGTTGTGGTAGTACTTTGACTCGTTTTAATATCGTCCAACGAATACCGGGCTGGCTCGGCATCTGGACGCTTTTCACCGCTCTCTATCGGGTCTACTAGCATCTCCTCCTAATCGCGCAGAAAGCGCCAATGCCCTCGCTGCGTACTTGAGAGAAACACCAGAGGGTACCGGACCCCTAGCTAGCGATCTTCCAACCTTCGTCCTCCATATCGTAGCTACACGTCCAGCACACATGGATACGAACCTCGAAGCAATAAGAGTCCTACTCAAGGAGCCGAACTTACCCCTGATCAACGACTGGGACTCTTCTCGCCCGAACACGACGTTCGAGGAGCTGTTCGAAGTTGCGTTTACAGAGTTCCTCGATGACAATTTACGTGGATCTACAGACCTAAACCAACGCGATTCGTATATTGCGGCGCTGCTAGTGGCTGGAGGTGCACGTCATTTTAGGTTACTGAGCACCCCGCAGATCATTGGCAGTCTTGCTGAGGGTCTTGGATGCCCAGATGAGGTACTCTATATTTATCAAGACCAACCAGCAACAATTGCGTCGAACGGGGCATGCATACAGCTCCTGGGAGGAGCAACGTCGCTCTTCCAATTCCAACCAGCACGATTTACGAAGGAGAAAGTGTTGCGCTCATTGGATTTGAATAGACAACTAACACGGAGATTTCTGGGTTGCTTGAGGTTCGTCTGGTCTTGTCGAATGCCACAAGAGAAACTTTGTGATAAGGTCACAAACGCGCATTTCAAAAGGAACGACTTGGAAGTTTGACCAGTGATACGATGGTCAACAGCCTGAAAGATGTGGGATGGACGTTCCGGGGCGCACTGGATTCGTGAGCTAAGCAATCTAATCTAATCTATGCCTGAGTGACTGTACTGTCACAGCGTACTATAGCCGAATAGGATCCTTTCTTGATCGCTACAATCCGCCATCGACGTTCCAGAGCCCAGCATGCATACCACCCTATTCCCAGTCCAAGCCATACTGCACTGCTCCAGCACGACATCCATATCGATTCAGAGTCCTTACACACACTGCTTTTGGTTACCACATTCACCTGTTTTTTCAACACGTCCCGTGAAATTTTAAGCGATGGACAACTCCAACCAGACCCAACGCGACGCCGACCCCAGCCCAGTCTTCTTAACATACGAAGAAGCCTACATCAGCGCTACCCTCAATTCGGCGATGCTGTGTATCCTCTTGATGGGTGCATAGCCCTCCTTTCCTCGTTCAACGTCGCTAATACCGCCAACCACAAGACTATACACGATCACATACATCGGCGGGGCTTGTCTATACTGTATGTACGCTCCCTTCCTCGCTTTTCAAAGGTCTGCTTAAGTATCTTCTACCAGCAACTTGTGCCACGCCCCGCAAGCCTGTTCGGTCGGCACGATCGTCATTCAGTATATGCAGTTCGTATCATCGAATACGTTCTTGGTAAGTCGTGCTGTTGTTTTTTTTTTGGTATTGAGTGGAGCGTTGATTGCGTTCGTTTCTAGGCGTGGAGATGCTTCTACCTTGACAATTACACCCTACTCGAAGTACCCCCCCTCATAGTTCTCATCGGCGCACAGAACGGTACGTCTTCTTCCCTTCTTCCCTTCCAACTTCCACCAACGCACGCACGACAGTGACCTACTTATTCGCCTCCACCTTCCGAGACAAAGCCACCTCCACCCGTGGACCCGAAACACTACATCAATCCCTCCTCGCCCTAGACACTCTCGACGTATTCATCGGCACCACCAGCCTCTGCTCCCTCTACATCGGCCGGTCGCTCATCAAAGCCTACATTGCCAACCCAACACCCACTCCAAGCAAGGAGAAGGACGAAAATGGGGGCTCGAGGAACTTCGAACGAGACTCATTCTATGTTGGTCCACGCTCCCTCGTCGGACGAACCAACTTCGGTGCTAACGCCCAGGCCGATGCCCACTTCAACGCACCCGCTCCTGGGGGTTTGAAGCCCAACCACGCCACCCCGAAACCGCCTACCCAATTCGACAAAACCGTCGACGTCCTCCTCCGATCTTCAATTTCATACGCCATCACCCAATTGGCATACACTATCGTGAGCTTCATGTATACCCATAACACGGGCTCGGCGTGAATGTTTGCGGTCGTGGAGTATGTTCCCAACCTATCCCTTCCTCCACCCTCCTCTTTCACCGCCCCGCCCGTTCCTCTTTATTCTTTCTCTCCTTCCCTCCCTTCTATCACCCAAAAAACTAACTCCCTTCTCTCCACAGGTTCTCGCACCAACACTAGTGATGGCCCAACTAGCCACCATCAAAGGAGAATCCTCCAACAAAACCTGCAAATCCGGGTCTTCTCCCGCCGCTCCTACTCTCGTGGTTAACCCCAACGCCAACGGTGGCAACAGTGGCGTATGCTCCGCATTGCAATTCGACGATGCAGCTGGGACGACGACGACGACGACATACGATCTGGGGACGACTACGACCACTGGGTATGGTGTTGGAGTTGGTACGACAGAGGGAACGCAACCGACTAGCGAAGTAGGGGAAGCGCGGTCGTTTCTCTCCTTACAGGTGTGCATATCGTGGGTGCGGGAGGGGAGAAGGCTGAGAAAGATGAGTAAATTAGGTGGGTTAGGCGGTGGTGGATGAAAAGTATGAGAGCTTTATTTATTTATCTTGCAATGGATCGTCGGTTTTCGTGTAGTGTAATTAGTGTATGTCGATCAATCTATTTAGCTCAGCTGCTTCAATTTATTAATTAGCCATTGAACAATTTTTTTCTTGGTGAACAAATGATAATTCATAAATAGATTAGAACGAGTCGGAGAACGTTGAGAGTCTAGAAACGACAGACAAGCCGAGAGAATGTGAGAATGAGAAATAGGTTGAATGAGAACGAAAGAGGAGAACGAAAAAAAAAGGGATGTTGACGGGGATCCAGGAGAAGGGATGACGCGGACGCCTGGGCCGGAGGAGGAAAAAGGTGAGGAGGAGGAAAAGTCATGAGAGGACTTTGACATGTTCCGGAACCAAAAGTACACGCAGTCATTGCACATGTATTGGTTAGGGGCATCGACTTGGGGAAGGAGAGTGCCGTCCTAATTATACACTATTTCATTATCTGATAATAGTGCACGGTGACTAGACTGGCGACCGTCGATGCGCGTGTTCATGGTCTGACATACAGCGAACACTGAACATACCTGAAAGGGACGGTTCTTGCGTGAAAGTGACGGTTTTCCTCCGCCCTTAATTTCCGAGATTGTTATGTTTTTCCTTTCCTCGTGCCTTGGGTTCTTGACCTTTTGAATGGCCCGGAGAATATCTTCGAACAAGCCGAACACAGGGGCAAAGCAGAGGAGACTCTAGGAAGGCGTGCGGCACTTTTTCATTCACCACACTTTTATAATGATAGACACAAAAGGATGGTGAAAACAGAGAAAACTCAAGACAGAACTTGGGTGGCAGACATGCAGAGAAGCCGCCGCCGCAGTAACAGCAATGCTATGCAAAAACGTGTTCAATTCTAAATTAGATGAGCGCTTGGTGAGCGCTTTATTCCTTCCACCTGCCAGTGGCGCTGTTCTAATCTGCTCCTTCCGCCGAGAAGGGCCCTAAAAATCCAAATTTATCTGGGGCACGCCATAACACTGCCTCAAAATGCGTGGAAGGGGGCATACTTCATTGAACATCAGTCCATTCTCCTCCTACCCGGAAATCAGCATAGGGAGATGATTTTACTGCTTATCATTTACTACCTTTCGGCGTATAGTCAAGGAATCGCTGCCCCTGTTGCCTCATCTATCGACCCCAACGAATTCCCTTCATTGTTTGTCAGAGATACGGATATACCCGCTCTATGTCCTCGCAAGCGCATCGAAATCGTCTGGTCATGCCTTGCTACAATTCTGGCCGCGTCATGGGTCTCTGTTCATCCCAACATGCCTGGTCCTGAGGACTCGGAATTGAAGAAAATATTGCGACGAGTGGAATTGATGCTGTGGGCAATTATTGCGCCAGAGTTGATTATTTGCTGGGCTATGCGGCAATCGCATGGTGCTCGGTGGATGGAAAAGAAGTTTTTAGGCAAGTGAAAAACATATATATGCCGTTGGTTTTTGACCTTACCTTCGCCTTAGACCTACAGCGCGAAGCGGAAGAAATCCACCAGGAAGCCCGTACACATCACTCATATCATCAAATGGAAAATATTGAAGAAAACGCAATTTCTTCGCTTTCTTCTTTACCACCCACGAATTCTACGAACGCTCGTATTGCAGAAGATGAATTTAGATGGACCAAAACACATGGGTTTTTTCTCCAGATGGGAGGTTTTGTTTTGCTTGAGAACGGGAGACGAGGTCGTATCCTTGTGTGGAAAGAACTCATCAAACTCTACAAAGCGAGAAAGATTGATCTTTCAGAAATAACCGAAGAACGTATAAACGACCACAGTAAAGCCGACTGGTTTGCAAAAGGCTTAGCATTATTACAAACCATTTGGTTTATTGTACAATGCGTGACTCGTTTTGCGGACGGAAACCTAGTACTGACTGAGCTCGAGCTGGCGGTGGCCGCCCTTGCGGTTCTGAGCTTAGTCATGTATAATTTGTGGTGGAATAAACCCTTCAATGCAGAGATTCCAATCCTTATCGCCGTTTCTGAAGGTTCTGCTGAGGATCATCAGGATGAGGGTGAAGGTAAGTATCCATTTTGTCGACAACTGATCTTCACTAACAGCTACCGCGCAGGACGAGCTCATCTTGTGGATAATCAGGATGAGGTTCAAGGTAAGTATTAATTTTGTTTACAATTGATCTTCACTCACACATATCCCGAAGGACGAGCTCATGTTATAGGCCTAAAAGATGTCCTATCATTTTTTCAACGTATACTAATACCGTCCCGGATATTAGAAATAAGTAATTGAGAAAGGTAAGTATTAATTTGTCCACAATTGATCTTCACTCACACATATCTCGAAGGACGAGCTCATGTTATGAGCCTAAAAGATGTCCTGTCATTTTTTCAAAGTATACCGTCCCGGATATTAGAAATAATCAAGAAAGGTAAATATTAATTTGTCCGCAATTGATCTTCACTCACACATATCCCGAAGGACGAGCTCATGTTATAGGCCTAAAAGATGTCCTGTCATTTTTTCAACGTATACCGTCCCGGATATTAGAAATAATTAAGAAAGGTAAGTATTAATTTGTCACAAGTGATCTTCATTCACACATATCTCGAAGGACGAGCCTATCTTATGGATATCAAAATTTTCCTCTCAATGTTTCAACGTACACCCCACCGGATATTTGAAATGATCGAATGTTGTAGAGGCCCAACCACGAAAGTCCCAACTTTCTATTCTGTCGCATCCGAGTCTCGTGATGAATCGGACGGAAGGATAAATTTAACTTTCAGTATAGCTATCCTTTTCGGGGGCATCCACTGTGCCGGATGGTCCAGCAAAATATTGTTTTCTTCGCATATCGTCTCAATCCTGTGGAGAGGTTCGTCACTAATCATTACTGCGACCCCAATTGTGTGGGGCTCCTGGTTATCGATGAGGCACGACTTGAACGATCACCGAGTGGCGTACCTTGGCCCTGAACTGATGATACCCTATCGTATCACGTACAATATATATAAATATCAAACATACCTCACCATTCCTCTGTATATTATCTCACGTGTCATCCTCCTCATCCTAGCCTTTGTCGAGCTTCGTCATGCACCTCCAGGGGCGCTGGCGAACATTCCGTGGGCCAACTTCATCCCCTTTATTCATTAGGACACACATTCCGAGTTTCCTATCTTTCCGATCTGGTATACTACATTACTTGTACATTTTCCTCTGCTCGTTGCGGTATTACTTTGCACAAAAAAATCAACTTACAGTGATTTTGGAATCAGAAACACGCACGGCTGAGTGATTTGACTGATGAAAAGGTTTCCAACAATAATCTCCTTCAGTCCTATCAAAGGGCGAATTTACCGTGCTTCTGAGATACGCACAGCTGGCACTTGACTCAAAGCAGTGCTATTTCACTGATAAAATAGAAGGTAATTTGTAAAATGTTGGTACAGATTTCGAATCAATGTCATTCTGATCTTAATATCAGAAACAAGAAGATGAGTGGATAAAAATAAAACTTGAGGTTGAATGTTGACAAATTTCCAGTTAAAAACGCGTTCACAATCTGTCCGGAATGATAACTTCTCACTGACATGCCTGATCAAATCGACTGCGAACCGAACTGTCTCGCTTCATTCCATTCTACTATCAATCGGGTCTACAATCATCTCTCCCCAATCTCACAGAAAGCGCCAATGCTCTCGCCGCGCACCTCAGAGACGAACCAGAGGACGCAGGGACCCTAACTAACGATCTTTCAACCTTCGTACTCCATATCGCAGCTACACGTACAGCACACACGGATACGAACCTCGAAGCAATAGGAATCCTACTCAAGGAGCCGAACTTACCCCTGATCAACGACTGGGACTCTTCTCGCCCGAACACGACGTTTGAGGAGCTGTTCGAAGTTGCGTTTACAGAGTTCCTCGATGACAATTTGGGTGGATCTACAGACCTAAACCAACGCGAGTCGTATATTGCGGCGCTGCTAGTGGCTGGACGTGCACGTCGTTTTAGGTTACTGAGCACCCCGCAGATCATTGGCAGTCTTGCTGAGGGTCTTGGATGCCCAGATGAGGTACTCTATATTTATCAAGACCAACCAGCAACAATTGCGTCGAACGGGGCATGCATACAGCTCCTGGGAGGAGCAACGTCGCTCTTCCAATTCCAACCAGCACGATTTACGAAGGAGAAAGTGTTGCGCTCATTGGATTTGAATAGACAACTAACACGGAGATTTCTGGGTTGCTTGAGGTTCGTCTGGTCTTGTCGAATGCCACAAGAGAAACTTTGTGATAAGGTCACGAACGCGCATTTCAAAAGGAACGACTTGGAAGTTTGACCAGTGATACGATGGTCAACAGCCTGAAAGATGTGGGATGGACGTTCCGGGGCGCACTAGATTCGTGAGCTAAGTAATCTAATCTAATCTATGATTCAAGATGCCCTGAGTGACTGTACTGTCACAGCGTACTATAGCCGAATAGGATCCTTTCTTGACCGCTACAATCCGCCATCGACGTTCCAGAGCCCAGCATGCATGCCACCCTATTCCCAGTCCAAGTCATATTGCACTGCTCCAACACGACTTACATATCGATTCAGAGACGTTACATGCACGCAGCGTTTTAATTTGGCTACCACGTTCACCTGTTTTTTCAACACGTCCCGTGAAATTTAAGCGATGGACAACTCCAACCAGACCCAACCAGACGCCGGCTCCAGCCCAGTCTTCGTAACATACGAAGAAGCCTACATCAGCGCCACCCCCAATTCGACGATGCTGTGTATCCTCTTGATGGGTGCATAGCCCTCCTTTCCTCGTTCAACGCCGCTAATACTGCGAACCACAGGACTGTACACGATCACATACATCGGCGGGGCTTATCTATACTGTATGTACGCTCCCTTCCTCGCTTTTCAAAGGTCTGCTTAAGTATCTTCTACCAGTAACTTGTGCCACGCCCCGCAAGCCTGTTCGGTCGGCACGATCGTCATTCAGTATATGCAGTTCATATCATCGAATACGTTCTTGGTAAGTCGTGCTGTTTTTTTCTTTGGTATTGGGTGGAGCGTTGATTGCGTTCGTTTCTAGGCGTGGAGATGCTTCTACCTCGAAAATTACACGCTACTCGAAGTATCCCCCCTCATAGTTCTCATCGGGGCACAGGTCGGTACGTCTCCTCCCCTTCTTTCCTTCCAACTTCCATCAACCCACGCACGACAGTGACCTACCTATTCGCCACCACCTTCCGAGACAAAGCCACCTCCACCCGTGGACCCGAAACACTACATCAATCCCTCCTGGCCCTAGACACTCGACGTATTCATCGGCACCACCAGCCTCTGCTCCCTCTACATCGGCCGGTCGCTCATCAAAGCCTACATTGCCAACCCAACACCCACTCCAAGCAAGGAGAAGGACGAAAATGGGGGCTCGAGGAACTTCGAACGAGACTCATTCTATGTTGGTCCACGCTCCCTCGTCAGACGACCCAACTTCGGTGCTATCGCCCACGTCGATGCCCACTTCAATGGACCCGCTCCTGGTGGTTTGAAATCCAACCGCGCCACGCCGAAACTCCCTACCCAATTCGACAAAGCGCTCAACGTCCTCCAATCTTCAATCTTGTACGCCATCACCCAGTTGCATATATGATCGTGAGCTTCATGTATACCCATAACACGGGCTCGGCGTGAATATTTGAATGTTTGCGGTCGTGAAGTATGTCGGGGCTGTTAATTATACTATGGGGGTGCGTGCCGTGTTTTTTTTTTTCGTTTCGTTTTTTCTTCATTCTTTGTCTTTTATTCTTTATCATCTTTATTTTTATTTTTATTTTTCGCAACTGCTCCTTTCGTTTCGCCAGTCTGCCTCTTTCTCTTCCCCTCGCCTTCCTTCCTTCCTCCATCCTCCTTTTTCACCCACCTACCGCCCCTCCCGTTCCTCTTTTTTTCCTTCTCTCCCTCTCTCCCTTCTATCACCCAAAAACTAACTCCCTTCTCCCCACAAGGTCTCGCACCAACACTAATGATGGTCCAACTAGCCACCATCGAAGGAGAACCCTCCAAGAAAACCTCCAAATCCGGGTCTTCCCCCGCCGCTCCTACTCCCGGGGGTAACCCCAACGCCAACGGCGGCAACGGTGGCGTATGCTCCGCATTGCAATTTGTCAATGCAGCTGGGACGACGACGATGACATAAGATCTGGGGACGAATACGACCACTGGGTACGGTGTTGGAGTTTGTACGACAGAGGGAACGCAACCGACGAGCGAAGCAGGGGAAGCGTGGTCGTTTCCCTCTGTACGGGTGTACATATCGTGCGTGCGGGAGGGAGAAGGCTGAGAAAGATGAGTAAGTTAGGTGGGTTCGGCGGTGGTGGGTGAAAAGTATGAGAGCTTTATTTATTTATCTTGCAATGGATCGTCCGTCTTCGTGTATAGTGTATAACTTTTTTGTTTTGGGCGTACGTACGTATGTACGTCGCATATAAGTGTATATATGTATATATGTATCTGTAGTGTGCAGTGGAGTGGAGTGTAATTAGTTGTGTATCGACCGATCTATTTGGCTCAGCTGCTTCTTAGTCATTGAACACTGTTTTTCTCTTGATTAACAGATCATAATCTATAAATAGGAGAGTCGTGAAACTTTGAGAGACGAGAAACAAGCCGAGAGAATGAGAGAATGAGAAATGGGTTGAATAAGAAAGAAAGAGAAGGGACGAGGAGAACGAAAGAAAAGGGATGATCGATGAGGAGGGAAAAGGATGAGGAGGAAGAGTGACGAGGAGGAAAAGTTATGAGAGGACTTGGACATGTTCCAGAACCAAAAGTACATAGTCAGCACATGTATTGGTTAGACATTACAGAAGGCATCGACTCGGGCAAGAAGAGTGCCGTCCTAATTATACACTGCTTCATTATCTGATGATAGTGCACGGTGACTAGACTGGCGACCGTTGATGCGCGTGTTCATGGAGTCAACACTGGGGCATACCTGAAAGGGACGGTTCCTGCGTGAAAGGGAGGGTTCTTGCGTGAAAGTGACGGTTTTCCTCCGCCCTTAATTTCCGAGATCGTTATGTTTTTCCTTTCCTCGTGCCTTGGGTTCTTGATCTTTCAATTGAATGGCCCGGAGAATATCTTCGAACAAGCCGAACACAGGATTCAGAGCAACGCAGAGGAGACTCTAGGAAGGTCCGCGGAGCTTTTTCATTCACCACACTTTTATAATGATAGACACAGAAGGATGGTAAAAACAGAGAAAACTCAAGGAAGAAAATCAACTTGGGTCACAGACATGCAGACAGGCCGCCGCCGCAGTAAAAGCTATGCTTTGAAAAACATGTTCAATTCTAAATTAGATGAGCGCTTGGTGAGCGCTTTATTCCTTCCACCTGCCACGGTGACGCTGTTCTAACTTTCTCCTTCGACGGAGAAGGGCCGTAAAAAATTCAAATTTATCTCAGGCACGCCATAAAACTGCCTCAAAACGCTTATAACTGATTGACCAGGTGGAAGGGGGCATACTTCATTGAACATTAGTCCATTCTCCTCCTACCCGCAAATCAGCATAGGGAGATGATTTTACTGCTCATCATTTACTACCTTTCGGCGAATAGTCAAGGGATTACTGCTCCTGTCGCCTCATTCATTGACCCCAGTGAATCCCCTTCATTGCTTGTCAGAGATGCGGATATACTCGATCTGTGTCCTCGCAAGCGCGTCGAAATCATCTGGTCCTGTCTTGCTACAATTCTGGCGGCGTCATGAGTGTCTGTTCATCCCAACATGCCTGGTCCTGAGGACTCTAAATTGATGAAAATATTGCGACGAGTCGAATTGATGTTGTGGGCGATTATTACGCCAGAGTTGATTATTTGCTGGGCTATGCGGCAATGGCATGCGGCTCGGTGGATGAAAAGGGAGTTTTTAGGCAAGTGGAAAACATATACATGTCGTTGGTTTTGACCTTACTTTAGACTTAACCTTAGACTTACAGCACAGAGAAGAGCGGAAACAGAGAACCCATACCCATCACTCAGATCATCAAGTGGATTATAATGAATTTAGATGGACCAAAACACATGGGTTTTTTCTCCAGATGGGAGGCTTTATTTTGCACGAGAGCGGCAAACAAAAACGTATACTTGAGTGGGAAAAACTCCTTGAACTCTACAAGGCGGGAAAGATCGATCTTTCAGACATAACCGAAGCACGCATAAACGACCACAGTAAAGCCGATGGGTTTGCGAAAGGCTTAGCATTACTACAAACCTCCTGGTTTATTGTACAATGCCTGGCTCGTTTCGCGGACCGAAACCTGGTACTTACTGAGCTCGAGCTGGCGACGGGCGCCCTTGCAGTTCTGAGCATGGTCATGTATATGTTGTGGTGGAATAAACCCTTCAATGCAGAAATTCCAATCTTTATCGCCGTCTCTGGAGGTTCTGCTAAGCATTATCAGGACGAGGATGAAGGTAAGTATTAATTTTGTCCACAATTAATCTTCACTAACACATACTCCAAAGAACGAGCTCATCTTATGGTCCTGAAAAATGTCCTGTTAATGCTTCAACGTATACCAAACCGGATATTAGAAATAATTGCTGATGATAAACACCCAACTACGACAGTCCCAACTTTCTATTCTGGCGCATCCGAGTCGGATCTTGCACACTTTCAAATGATATGGGCAAGCTTCTCTATAGCTACTCTTTTCGGGGCCATCCACTGCGCCGGATGGTCCACCAAAATATTGTTTTCTTCGCATATCACCTTAATCCTGTGGAGAAGTTCGTCACTCATAATTACTGCGAGCCCTTTGGTGTGGATCTTATGGTTTGTCTTTATCTATGCACATCAGTCATTCCAGTCGCGTAGCCCTTTGAAAAGGGTCTATCACATCGCGCGCAAAGCATCTAAATATCTAACATACTTCACCATTCCTCCATACATTATCTCACGCGTCATCCTCCTCATCCTAGCCTTTGTAGAACTTCGTCGTGTACCTCCAGGGGCGCTGGCGAACATTCCATGGGCCAACTTCATCGCCTTTATTCATTAGGCCACACCTTCCGAGTTTCCTATCTTTCCGATCTGGAGTACTACATTACTTATATATTTTCTTCGGCTTCTCGTTGTAGTCTTTTGGCTCCTTGTATTATCATCCAAGACATACCGACCTCGGCTGAGTGATTCGACTGATGAAAAGGTTTCCAAAATGTAATCTCGTTTAGTCATATCACAGAATGAGCTTATGAACTTACATTCGTACATGGTGATTCGATTGATAAAATATAATCCCTGAAGGCCATTTCTTGACACACGTTTGGCATCAATGATAATCTAATTTTAATATCAGAACCAACAAGATAAGTAGATAAAAATGAAACTTGAATATTTGAATGATGACTAGTCTCCAGGTAAAAACGCGTTCCCAATCGGTGAAACATAAATACATAACTCCTCGCCGACATGTCTCATCAAATCGACCGAGAACCTGAAGTGTCTCGCTTCATTCCAATCTTCTATCAATCGGGTCTACTACCATCTCCTCCTAATCCCACTGAAAGAGCCAATGCTCTAGCCGTGCACATGAGGGACATGAACCTGAGGATGCAGGGACCCTAACTAACGGTCTTCCAACCTTCGTACTCCACATCGCAGCTGCCCGTCCAGCACACACGGACAAGATCATCCTCGAAGCAATAAAAATTGTACTCAAGGAGCCGAACTTACCCCTGATCAACGACTGAGAATCTTCTCTCCCAAACACGACGTTCGAGGGGTTGTTTGACGTTGCGTTTACAGAGACCTTCGATGACACTTGGCGTGGACCTATAGACGTAAACGAACGCAAATGATATATCGCGGCATCACTAGTAGCTGGACGCGCACATTTTTTGGGTTGCTGAAAACCTCACATATCATTGGCGGTCTTGCTGAGGGTCTTGGATTCGTCGATGAGGTACTCCACGATTTACGAAGGAGAAGATGTTGGGCTCATTGGATAATGCGACAGGATATGGACTGATCTAATCTAATCTATTAATCAAGTGACCTGATTGACTGTACTGCCACAGCGCACTATAGCCGAATGCGAACCTTTCTTGACCACTACCATCGGTGTTCCAGAGCCCAGCGTGCATACCACCCTATTCCTAGTCCAAGTCATGCTGCACCGCTCCAACACAATTTCCATCTCGATTCAGAGTCGTTACACACACTACTTTTGGTTACCCCGTTCACCTGTTCTTCGAGACGTCCCATAAAATTTTAAGCGATGGAAAGCTCCAACCAGATCCAGCCGGCCCCAGCCAAGCCTTCGTAACATACAAAGAGGCCTACATCAGCGCTACCCTCAATTTGAGAATGTTGTATATGCTCTTAATGGATGTGTAGCCCTCCTTTCCTCATTCAACGTCGCTAATAACGCCAACAACAGGACTATACACGATCACCTACGTCGGCGGGGATCACCTATACTGTACGTTCCCTTCCTCGGCTTCAGAGCTTTACTGACCTTCTCCACCCCCACCAGCAACCGGCGCCACGGCCCTCAAATGCCCTCGCAAGCCTGTTCATGCACGCGCTGTTCATCTTCGGGATCACAGAGATGGCCATCCAATAGTATTTCTCAAATTCATCTTCGTCGCCCAGAGAGACACCCGCAAAACGATATTCGGCACCGTCGCGTTCGTCAAACCTTCCATTCAGGCGGGGACGAATGCATTCTTGGTAAGTCGTGCTGGTGTTTTTCTTTTACGTATTGGGTGGAGCGTTGATTTCGCTCGTTTCTAGGGCTGGAGATGCTTCTACCCCGAAAACTACAGCCCACTCGAAGTATTGCCCCCTCATAGGCCTCATCGGCGCACAGATTGGTATGTCTTCCCTTTCTTCCACCAACCAACGGACAACAGTAACCTACCTAATTGCCACCATCTTCCGAGGCAACGCCACCTCCTCCCGGGTGCCCGAAACGCTGCACCAATCCCTCCTCGCACTGGACACTCTCAACGTATTCATCACCACCACCAGCCTCCTCTGCTCCCTCTCCATCGCCTGGCCCCTCATCAGAGCCTACGTCTCCAATCCCACTCCTCCTTCAAGCGAGACCAAGGAGAAAGAAAAAAACCCACGCAACTTTGAGCGAGACTCATTCTACTTCGGTCCTCGCTCCCTCGTCGGTCGTCCCGATTTCGGTGCCATCGCGAACGTTCACTTCAACGCACCCGCCCCAGGGGGTTTGAAGCCCAGCCACGCCACACCCAACCTCCCCACCCAATTCGACAAAGCCGTCGACGTCCTCCTCCAATCTTCAATCTCATACGTCATCGATTCATCACCCAATTGGCATTCACGATCGTGAACTTCATGTATGCACACAACACGGGCTCGGCGCGGATGTTTGCTGTCGTGGGGTATGTTGGGGCTGTTAATGATACCATGGGGGTGCGTGTTTCCTTTTTTTCGTGCTTCCTTGCTTCCTACGTCCACTCTTCCCTGTATACTCTTTCCTCTCGTCCCCTTTCCTCCGCCCCCTACCTCTCCTCTCCCCCTCCCTTCTCTCTTCCTCTCGTCTCGTCTCGTTCCATCCCCAACCCTCTCCCCCTATCCACCCAAACCCATTTTCATTTCTCATTTCTCTCCCTCTCTCCCTTCTATAACCCAAAAACTAACCCCCCCCTCCTACTAGGGTCTCGCACCAACACTAATGATGGCCCCACTAGCAACCATCAAAGGCAAACCTCCTAAGAAAACCTCCAAATCTTCCCCAGGCTCTGGGGCTGGCTCTCCTACTGCTACTCCCGGCGGCGTACGCTCCGCACTGCAGTTCGTCAACGCAGCTGGGACGACGACGACGACTACGACGTATGATCTGGGTACGACGACTATGACTGGGTATGGAGTCGGGGCTGCTACGACTGGCGGGAACGGAACCGACGAGCGGAGCAGAGGTTCCGCGGTCGTTTCACTCCGCACGGGTGTACATATCGTGGGTGCGGGAGGCGAGAAGGCTGAGAAAGATGAGTAAGTTGGGTGGGTTGGGCGGTGGTGGATGAAAAGTATGAGAGCTTTATTTATTTATCTTGCAATGGATCGTCGGTCGTCGTGTATAGTGTATAAATTTTTTGTTTTGTGTGTACGTACGTATGTACGGGGCCGTATGTAAGTGTAGTGTGTAGTGTAGTGTAATTAGTGTGTATCGATCGATCTATCTAGCTCAGCTGCCTCAACTTATTAATTAGCCATTCAACATCGTATCTTTCTTGATTAGCAAATAGAAATTCATAAATAGAAGGGGACGAGGCGGAGAACGTTGAGAGACGACAGAGAAGCCGAGAGAATGAGAAATGGGTTGAAAAGAGAAGGGACGAGGAGAACGAAAGAAAAGGGATGATCGATGATCGATGAGGATCCAGGAGAAGGGATGAAGAGGAAAAGTGATGAGAGGGCTTAGACATGTTCCGGAACAAAAAGCACACGCAGTAAGCACATGTATTGGTTAGACATTACAGAAGACATCGACTCGGGCAAGGGGAATGCCGTCCTAATTATACACTGTTTCATTATCTGATGATAATGCACGGTGACTAGACTGGCGACCGTTGATGCGCGTTTTCATGGTGTGATATACAGTGAAGCCATACGTGAAAGTGATGGTTCTCCTCCGCGCTTCTTTTCCGAGATCGTTATGTTCTTCTTTTCCTCGTGCCTTGGGTTCTTGATCTTGATGGCGCGGAGAATGTTTGCGAACAAGGCGAACACAAGGGCAGGACGGGGGAGACTCTGGGATGGCGGGCGACGGTTGTTCAATCGCCACACTTCTATAATGGTAAACACAGAGAAGTGGTAAAAACAGAGAAAACTCAAGGCAGAAAGAAAATTAACTTGGCTGGCAGACATGCAGACAAGCCGCCGCCGCCACCGCCGCCGCAGGAAAAGCGATGTTCTGCAAAAACGTGATCAATTATAAATTAGATGAAGGCGTTAGTCCTTGCACCTGCCACGCTGTTCTGATTTATTCTTTTAGCCTAGAAGCGCCCTAGGAAATTTATCTCAGCCACGCCGTAACAATGCCTCAAAGTGTTTATAACTGATCGACGAAGTGGAAGGAGGCATACTTCATTGAACACCAGTCGTTTCTCCTACTACCCGCAAATCAGCATCGCAGGATGATTCTACTGCTTATCCTTTACTACCTTTTGACGTATAGTCAAGGGATTGCTGCCCCTGTCGCCCCATCTATCGACCCCAACGAATTCCCTTCATTGTTTGTCAGAGATACGGATATACCCGATCTATGTCCTCGCAAGCGCCTCGAAATCTTCTGGTCATGTCTTGCCACAATTCTGGCGGCGTCATGGGTCTCTGTTCATCCCAACATGCCTCATTCTCAGGACTCTAAATTGAAGAAAATATTGCGACGGGTGGAATTGATGTTGTGGGCAATTATTTCGCCAGAGTTGATTATTTACTGGGCTATGCGGCAATGGTATGGGGCTCGGATGATAAAACGGGAGTTTTTAGGCAAGTGAAAAAAAAACATTTATATGTCCTTGGTTTTTGACCTGACCTAGCCTTAGCCTTACAGCGCAAAGTGGAAGCGATCAGACCAATTTCTTCTTTGCCACCCACGAATTCTACCAACGCTCTCCGTACTGCGGAAGATAAATTTAGATGGACCAAAACACATGGCTTTTTTCTTCAGATGGGAGGCTTTGTTTTGCACGAGAACGGGAGACAAGAACGTATCCTTGGGTGGGAAAAACTCTTCCATCTCTACAAAGCGGGAAAGATTGATCTTTCAGAAATAAACGAAGCACGTATAAACGACCACAGTAAAGCCGATGTGTTTACAAAAGTCTTAGCATTATTACAAACCGGTTGGTTTATCGTACAATGCGTGGCTCGCTTCTCGGACAGAAACCTAGTCCTGACTGAGCTCGAGCTGGCGACGGGTGCCCTTGCGGTTCTGAGCTTAGTCATGTATGTGTTGTGGTGGAATAAACCCTTCAATGCGGAGGTTCCAATCGTCATCACCGTCTCTGAAGGTTCTGCTGAGGATAATCTGGACCAGGGTAGAGGTAGGTTTTGGTTTTGTCTACAATTGATGTTCAATAACACATATCCCGAAGGACGCGCTCATCTTATGGATAATCTGGACGAGGGTGAAAGTAAATATTAATTTTGTCCACAATTGATGTTCAATAACACATATCCCGAAGGACGAGCTAATGTTATGGACCTAAAAAATGTCCTCTCAATGTTTCAACGTATACCGTCCCGGATATCAGCAACAATCAAGAAAGGTAAGTATTAATTTTCTTCACAATTGACCATCACTAACACATATCCTGAAGGACGAGCTCATTTTGTGGACCTACAAAATGTCCTGTCAATATTTTATTGTATACGGGAACGGATAGGAGAAATAATGATTTGTGATTCACACTCAGACACGGAAGTCCCAACTTTCAATGCTGTCCACCTCAGCTGGGGTCCTGAAATGCTACAAATGATGTTGGCAAGTTTC
Organism: Agrocybe praecox; assembly: GCA_964017145.1. Lineage (NCBI taxonomy): Eukaryota > Fungi > Basidiomycota > Agaricomycetes > Agaricales > Agrocybaceae > Agrocybe > Agrocybe praecox. The sequence continues at coordinate 178,329 of OZ024852.1, forward strand.
TCTATAGCTGCTGTTTTCGGGGCCATCCACTGTGCTGGATGGTCCAGCAAGATATTGTTTTCTTCCCATATAGCCTCAATCCTGTGGAGAACTTCGTCACTCATAATTACTACAACCCCTTTTGTGTGGATCTTATTGATTGCCCTTCGGTGTATAGATTACCCATTGTACAGTACCTTTTTTTCGCGTACGGTCTATTCCATCGCGTCCTGTGCAGTTGGATGTCTAACATACATCACCACTCCTCTATACATTATCTCACGCGTCATCCTCCTCATCCTAGCCGTTGTCGAACTTCGCTATGCACCTCCAGGGGCGCTGGCAAACATTCCGTGGGCCAACTTCATCCCCTTTATTCATTAGCGCACACCTTCCAAGTTTCCTATCTTTCCTATCTGATATACTACATTACTTATACATTTTTTTCGGCTTGTTGTAGTACTTTGCCTTCTTGTATTATCGTCTAAAGAAAACTGGCTTTACTTGGCATCTGGACGCTTTCTGCCATGTTCCCCGCCCTGTGGACCGTGTAATTAATATGGCTATGTAATATATATTCAGCCCAAAAAAAAACAGATACAGATACACATAAAGAGCTGTCATGAGGCGACAAAGAAGCTTAAGGGTCATCCTCTCCTAGCCAAATTAGTTAGGAAATAAGAATCTACGGAATGAGCACAAATTTCACCCAGGGGATGTGGCATGGGACACAAGGAAGACGTTCACATTTCATGAACCGCTTCGATCCTATAGGAAGTATCGTATCCGTCCATCAGTGGACTAAGTACAACTTCCAGCGCCATGCTCATCAGTAACCTTACAATTTACTTGTCCGCTTTTGGCCGCTTTTAGCTTATTTCTCGATTTCAAAAAAGCTATTAGCTAAAAAAGGTGAAAAGTTACGCTATTTTATCATCATTTTGGCCCTAAATCCGTGCAATTCATTTCCTACTGTTTCACCAAGGAATCAACTTTTTGATTTCAGGCACCTAGGTTTCTTAGCTTGTTACTTTGACGCTTTTAGCCGCTTTTTTTGGTTGTACAACCACAAAAAAGTAAATTGTTAAACTTCTGATGCTGTAAGGTACGCACCTTGCCTACGCCCGAAACCGACACAAATACACCATCTCGATGCGCAGCCAACATTTCGGACCGAAGCCATTCTCCTTTTTGGTTTAACTTCCTTTCTGCCAGCGAGGCACCTTTAAGGGTTCTCCGTCGCTTGTTTAATTTCTCTTAGAAAACTTCTTTTCGGCTAAATAAACCTTTACCATTCGATTTGATTTCTTATCTTACCCCCTGAGTATCGATACAGGTAGAATTACATATATAAACGTAGTCCTACTTGTATGTACTCCCCAGCAGAAATAGAGTAACTGTCTCACCCTCGCTATTAACCACGCAACGCAACGCAATGGTTTGACCACAATCTTCCAGCCACTCACTCATACGTCTCGCACTATTTTCCTTAGCACCACCTACCACATCACCAAGAGGTTTAGGACCCCCGAGACGATTTCGCCTCGCCTCACCTCTATCTTCCGAATTCACAACGGTTCACATCGTTTCAATGCTCCCTGAGTCCCACATCCCACGTACACGCGCGAATTGCAAAAAAAGAAGAAAGAAAGAAAAAACATCGCGCGGCTGATATATAAGGAGCGAGGCTGAATCACGGGCAATGATGGAGACTTGAGCGCTGAAGATGGAGATGGAGGTATACTTTGGGTATACTCTCAACCCACTAGATCTTGGAAAGGCGAAAACGGAATATGCGATATAGAGGGCGGACACCTCAGAGGCGAACCAGTATGGCGGTCATTTGGGGTAAAAATTCCGCGCGCGCTTTTTACCTTTTCCGCGCAATTTTTCCCCCGCGCACATAGGAGAAAATATTTTGACTTAGACCATATAAGGCTTAAAAATGACCTAAAATTGCGCGGAAAAGGTAAAAAGCGCGCGCGGAATTTTTACCCCAAATGACCGCCATAAACCAGAGGGTGCCGGGCCCCTAGCTAGCGATCTTCCAACCTTCGTACTCTACATCGCAGCTACACGTCCAGCACACAGGGGTATGATCCTCGAAGCAATAAGAATCCTACTCAAGGAGCCGAATTTACCCCTGATCAACGACTGGGACTCTTCTCGCCCGAACACGACGTTCGAAGAGTTGTTCGACGTTGCGTTTACAGACTCCGTCGATGACACTTTGCGTAGATCTATGGACGTGAATGAAGGCAAGTCGCATATCGCGGCGTCGTTACTAGCGGGACGCGCACGTCATTTTGGGTTACGGAGCACCCCGCAGATTATTGGCAGTCCTGCTGAGGGTCTTGGATTCGCAGAGGAGGCACTCTATAACTATCAAGGTCAAGCAGCAAAAATTGCGTTGGAAGAGGCATGCGTACAGCTCCTGTGGGGAGCATCGTCGCTCTTCCGGTTCCAACCAGCACGATTTACAAATGAGAAGGTGTCGGGGTCATTGGATAATACAACGACTAACTTCTGCGTTGCTTGAGGTTCGTCTCGTCTTGTCGAATGCCGCAAGATGATCTTATTTGACTGATGTCTCTTGTGATAAGGTGACGAAAGCGTATTTAAAAAGGAGCGACTTGAAAAATTGACCAGTGATGCGATGGTCAACAGCCTGAAAGATGTGGGACGGACGTTCCCGGGCGCACTGGATTTGGAACAGGAGGTGATCTGATCTAATCTAATCTATTAATAATACTATTAATCAACAGACTCTAATTGACTGCACTGCCACAGCGCGCGTAATACTTCCAGAGCCCAGCAAGTATACCACCCTATTCCCAGTCCAACCCATACTGCACTGCTACTTACCATAAACCTCATCGGCGCACAGTTCAGTACGTCTTCCTCCCTCTTTCTTTCTTCCTTCCACCAACCAACGGACAACAGTAGCCTACGTAATCGCGACCATCTTGCAAGGCAACGCCACCTCCGCCCGGGGGCCAGAAACGCTGCCTCAATCCCTCCTCGTACTAGACACTCTCAACGCATTCATCAGCACCGCCAGCCTCCTCTGCTTCCTCTACATCGCCCGGTCGCTCATCATGCATCATGCATCATGCATCAAAGCCTACATCGCCAACCCAACACCCACTCCAGGCAAGGAGATGAACGAAAAAAGGAGCCCTAGGAACTTCGAATGAGACTCTTTCTACATCGGTCCACGCTCCCTCGCCGGACGGCCCAACTTCGGTGCAAACGCCCACGCCAATGTCCACTTCAACGCACCTGCTCCTGGGGTTTGAAACCCAACCACGCCACGCCGAAAACCCCTACCCAATTCGACAAAGCCGTTGACGTCCTCTAATCTTCAATCTTGTTCGTCATCACCCAACTGGCATACACGATCGTGAGCTTTATGTACACCCACAACGTTCAACACGAGCTCGGCGCGGATGTTTTCGGTCGTGGGGTATGTTGGGGCTGTTAACAATACTATGGGGGTGCGTGGTCTTCCCTTTCCCTTTCCCTTTCCCTTTCCCTTTCCCTTTCCCTTTCCCTTTCCCTTTCCCTTTCCCTTTCCCTTTCCCTTCTCCCTCCCCTCCCTCACCCCTCCCTTTTCCGTGCCCCCCCCAAAAAAAAATAAACCCAACTAACCCCCCTCCCCTTGTAGAGTCTCGCACCAACACTAATAATGGCCCAACTAGCAGCCATCAAAGGCAAGCCTCCCAAGGAATCCTCCAAATCCTCCCCGGCCTCCGTGGCTGGCTTTCCTGCTGGTCCTTTCCCCGGGGGCGGCAACGACGGCGGCGTACGCTCCGCACTGCAGTTCGTAAACGCAGGAGCTAGGACGACTACAGCGACGTATGATCTGGGTATGGGGTTGGGACGACTGGAGCTGAAGGGAATGGCACCGGCACGCTCGATGAGCGGAGCAGGAGATCCACCGTCGTTTCCCTCCGCACGGGTGTGCATATCGTGGGTACGGGTGAGGAGAAGGTTGGGAAAGATGAGTAAGTTGGGTGGGTTAGGCGATCATGCATCAAATGTATGAGAGTTTTATTTCTTTCACTTGCAATGGATCGTCGTGCGTCATCGTGTATCGTGTATAACTTTTTTTTTGTACGTATGTATGTATGCATGTGTAGTGTGTAGTGTGCATCGATCGATCTATTTAGCTCGGCTCAGCTGCTGAGTTCAACTTATTAATTAGCCTTTGAACACTTTTTTTCTTGGTTAGCAAATGATAATTTATAAATAGAAGATGACGAGTCGGAGAACATCTAGAGACGAGAGGCGAATTGAACAATGAAGGGATGAGGAGAACGAAAAGGGACGAGGGGGAGAAGGAGCAAACCGAGAGAAAATAAGAAAAAACGAGCAGAGAAAACAAGAGCAGAAATGGCGAGGAACGGAAAAAAAAAGCCGAAAGGGTTTTTTATAAAATCAAAAAAAAAACAAAGAATTCCTACGCAAGTGCAAGTGCGCAGCGAGGTTTCTATTAGTGATACGTAGTAAAGCCTTAGGCATTCAAGGCACTGGGTTGAGGATTCTTGATAATACGTACGTTGTTAGAAAAAATACCAGTGAAAAAATACCAGTGGTGAACACTATACTCTGGGATCCGCGGCCAGATCCCAACGACGCGCTCTATTTGAGTAGAGTCCAAGGCGCGTCAACTCAGTCATTTGGGACGCGTCCTCGATCAGTCACGTAATTTCCCGGACGCGCGTGTTCGGCATGCCGCCGCCTGGACTTCCACAACAATCCTGCAACCCCCCATTTATCCAGTGACACGGATCTACGGGTTTCTTATACCTCTTGAATAAAATATATTTCACCTCAAAGGTCAATCCGAATCTGGGTCGCAAGTAGTAACAGTAGGAGGATACGATACTAGCGATCTGGACGATATTTATAGTATGCACCATGATGTGTTATTTACTTTTTTTTTTGGTTAGTTTGTACGGTGGGAAATATACCCCGTTAATGACTCGCGTGTTAAGGTTAGAAAGGAGGTTGCCTATTGAAAGGGAAAGGCTGTTCAAACATCGATATAGCAACCCAACCCCAACGTCATTTTATTTCACTGCTGACTAAGAGGATATTATCTAAAAATTTCCGATGATTCAGAGGGCTGTAATCTATTTCAAGAAGCGCCTACGCAAAAGATGCCGGGGAAGTATGTAGTAATACTAAGGTTATCCGCCGACGATCCCATTTTACCCCGTTGAGCGATGTCCAATTCCTCATGACAATTATAAATTGTTTTATCCCTCTCAGAGAGAGGAGATGTACGAAGCTGTCAGTATGTAGAAAGCATTACGTCCTCGCTGCGGAGAGTATACAAGCTTTCTCGCGTTTGCGTCGCAGAAGGGGACGATACCCCGTTGTGTGTTTGTCCCATTAATTCTCTAAGAATAGAGAATCGAATGTCAGACTAGTACACAGCCACCCATAAATTTCCTAGTAAGTTATAGAAAACATATAAAAGCCACAACTAACTACCTCTCTTTTTCAGAAACTCTCACATATATCCAGACCTTAACGTAACAGCTTCTGCTTAAAGTACTCTCTCTATTCTACAAATTGACAATGAAGTGGTTCTTGACATGCGTTACCGTTGGAATATACCTCTCGTCTGCCTCTGCGGGAGTGGTGCCTGCGTTAGTACTACTTTCTTTTATGAATCAACCTTCTTAGATGAGTTAACAGATGCTAACGATTTTAACCATTAATCAGCGACTTCCGGAACGTCTTCGACCTCGGTCACCACCACAAGCGCCCAGTTAGCTCAGTCGTCCTCGAAACGACCACTATTCCAGATGCGTTCACGGTACCCATTACGACTTCTACTGCTCCTGTCGTAGTCGCCTCAGATGTTACCAGCGTCGTGATCGGGACATCCACAGTCTCTGATGCATTCACGGTTCCTGTCGCGTCCTCTGTGATCTCTACCGTCGTCGCTCCGGACGTGACTAGCGTTGTAATTAGGACATCCACAGTATCTGATGCGTTTACAACGTCGGTTGTTACTACCACGATTCCTATCGTTAGCGCCCCAGACGTGACTAGCGTCGTAATTATCACGTCTACGATCCCTGATGCCTCCACAAATCCTACGGTCATTACCAGCGTCCTTGCTGAGACGTCTACCATCCCAGACGCATTCACTATAACTAGCACACTTCCCATCGTTAGCGCCCCAGATGTGACTAGCGTCGTTATACAGACGTCCTCCCTCCCCGAAGCTTCTACTATCCCAGTCGCATCAACTGTGATTTCCACCGTCATCGCACCCGACGTTACTAGTGTCGTGATTGAGACGTCCTCTATCCCAGACGCTATCACCCGCCCGATCATCACGTCCACAATCCCCATCGTTGTCGCGCCTAATACAGTGACCAGTGCCATCGGTGCGAAGACATCCACAGTCACGGGCGTGTTTACTCTCCCACCAATTCCTGCTTCTACTTCCACCGTTGGATCAGCTTTCACCAGTACCGTGTTTGCTTGACGCTAGTAAATGTTGGCGATGAATCGATGACGCGTGAAAGTGCTGGACGCTTGATACTTCGTGTACATGTTACTTGTTAATGCTATGATAGATCAGTCGAATTTGATCTTAACCACTATCTTCTAACTTTCATTCGTGTTTATATGATTCTAAAGTATGAATCCCTACTATGTAATACATTTACTTCAGTGTGGTATAAACTAGGGACTCTACTTGGCTTAAAGTACATATGACGTTGGAGCAGTCAAGACTCAAGAACGCAGCTGGATGACGTAGCTGTACTCTGAAGTGCGCCAAGCAGCCTCGCACGGTCGCGGTCAAGGATGATGTATTTATTGTTGTATGGACTCGGCTCGGCCTGAACGTCGGGTAATCAGACCGGTGCAGATCGCACTGCCACAACGTGAGCTCACAAGAATCGCTGGTCACATACGATATTGGCAGAAATTGATCCTGTTTCCCATTTGTGTCTTTCAAAGATTTTTGCGTCCAATTATAGTTGACAGAACAGCGCCAACTTGGCACACCATGATCATCACAACTTTACACGTCTAAAAATAGACGCATAAGCGCGATCAATCACGCTCGTGCTCCGATAAAATTCAGTTAAATACGTTGCACTGCAACTTGCCACTCCTTGCCATCGACGTTCAACGTTCATGAGCGACCCTCAGATATTTGTCGACGACAGCGATCCACAAATCACCTATGGAGGAGACTGGAAACTCTTACAAGGGCTGACGAATGCTCACTTCTCTGGTTCGTCCCGCGCTATAAGCCCTCTGTATGGAACGGTTCACACGAGTAGTGGGAATGGTAGCACCTTGGAATATTCTTTCACTGGTGAGTGTTTATATCTCTAGACAATTTGACTAAAATGCGTAACTTTCTGCAGGATCCGCATTTCGAGCAATATTTCATACAGAACAAGCGACTTTTGCATGCGTCGTGGATGATAACATACAACAAATTAACCCTACGGATTCTGGAGTTCAATGTAGCAATGAGGCGCTCGATGCAGGAACCCACAAAGTTTTGATATCTGTGGCCGACGGCTCCGTATCCCTCCCCTTCGATGGTATCTTCTATACCCCGCTGGATACTCCCGCTGCGGACGTCGACGTAATGCACAATGGCACCAACCCTATTATTCAAAAATCATTTCAAAATCCTCAATACATGCAAGCGCTTGGTGATACGCTTGAAGTGGACTTTGTTGGTGTGTCTAATTTAACTGGTTTTATCGTTTTCGACGACAAACTTATTGATCAGCATCTTGGACGCCACAGGCCATTCTTTGAGCGTCTACAGTGCTTTCTTCGATGGAAGCGTTGCCAACAGTCCAGTTCCTCATAACAGCGCTCTTTCTTTCATGTCGTACACGTTGGACGATGGACCTCCCATCAACTTCACCATTAGCAACCCAACCAATGCAGCCAATCCAGAGATAGATTCGCAGTTAATCGTGCAGACACCCCATCTACCAACTGTTGGGGCACATCGTTTCAGCATGACCCTTATGGGCGCTGCAGGGACGGACAATGTGGTCATCACGGTCGCTTCTATAATTATCCAGAACGCAACTTTGCCAGTTGTGCCGGATGCTTTCCCCGCGGCACCGGTGCCGTCCCAGGCAGCAACGTCACAGCTACCAACAGCCTCAGCTCCTTCCGCTCCATTCGGAAGTTCGTCAAAGAAAAGTTCCGCTATTCTACCCGCTGTGCTGGTTCCTGTATTCGTTGTTCTGGCTATCAGTATATTTCTTTTTTACCTCTGGAGAAGACGACGGCAACTATCTCACGAAGAGACCGAAACGCCAAAGGATGACTCCGCAGTCATGACAGAAGTTCAGCCGTATCAAGCACCGTACCAGTTATACACGGAAAATAGAGCATCCATTTCCAAGTTATCTCCTCTTCGAAGACGCACCTCCACAGATAATCACTCAAGTGACCAAGATCAAAGACCACGACGCTATAGGTATCACTCAGATGGCGGGGTGGTTGTAAACCCAGCAGAATACAGCCTGGAGAATGAGACTGTAGACGTACCTCCTCTATACGGCTCCTTCAAAAGCGATCAATTGCAGGAAGGAAGTAATGCATTGTCTGGAAATGCTAATGATACCCCTCGTTCGTCGGTAATGCAAACTACGAGTTTATCCAAATAGTGCCACTGCGTGTTGTACTACTAAGAATTTGGCGTACATTCTCACATTCTAGCTGCTGTGATATTTATTATTATACCTTGATGTCTTCCGATGAAGTAAAATACAAATAGAGCATAACTAGAGTCGAATAATGTTGTTTCGGTGGCAAGCGGCAGGTTCTCGCTATGTAGTATTCCTGTGGTTCGTGGAATGCACGATCCTTCCAACGCAATATCTTTTGCTTTGCCCTCATAATTATAAATCACCTCATCTGAGAATTCAAGACCCCCGGCGAAACTGGCGACGTTCTGCGGCGTATCCGATAAGCCCAAATGTCGCGCGCGTCCCGCGACTGACGACACCGCGATATACAACTTGCGTTCATTCACGTCTACAGGCCCACGCAAAGCGTCACCGACGCACTCTGTAAACTCAGCGTCGAACAACTCTTCGAACGTCGTGTTTGGGCAAGAAGAGACCTAGTCGTTGATCAAGGGTAAGTGTGGGTCCTTGAGTAGGATTTTTATCGCTTCGAGGATCTTATCCGTATAATGTCGTGGAGCAGTCAAGATTGCAGCTGGATGGCGTAGTTGGGCTCGGAAGCACGTCGAGTGATACATGAATGTATTAGCCACACATATCTCTGCCAATCCAATGAAGTCACTGTGATACGCGTACCTGAGCTAACCTAGTGATTTTCCTGGATTTATGTATATGGGCAATCTATTACCGGAAATCATACGTAGCCACATTCTAAAAAATACCGTACGTTCAAAGGTATCTTTTCTTTTTCTTGTGTATGTGATAAGTAATTTATACACTCAAGTTGAAGATCATCGTCAGTAACGTGGAGGCGGGACTCTCGGGCGGTACGGGTATGGGCTTGAAGATCTCTGCTCGGCTATTCTTATCTCTCGGTATTTGCCCTACGCGAGATAAGATAAGATAATAGTCACAAGTGTTCGAAATTAGAAACGTCTCTACCCCGTGCCGAAAATCGTTATCGTTAATTTTCATGAATTCACGCCAGAGTTTTCCCCCCCACGAGAGAAAACAAGATCTGGCACTTCCACATTGTCCGGTTTTCTTGAAGATAAGATTACTCGTGTGACCATCATGGTCGGAGCAAAACCCTAGAAAATTCCCATGTTAATTAATCTTTGTACGACATGGCCGCTTATACAGCAGAGGAGTTGCGAGATCAGGACTGACCGTAACCACACTTACGAGTACGTTCGTGTAATCACTTGCCGAGAGTATAGCGACGGTGCTGCCTGGGGAGAGGGGCAAAAAATTGAGGGTTGCTGCTGCGAGTATGATCAGGGAATAAATGGCCGAGGACTGAATAAGCATATCGACGATGGACTTGTATTTCTTTTTGAACACGATTTGGACCGCAATATCTTCGCCTTGCGTGGTAGAGTATATGCGTGCGATAATCATAAGGGTTGTAACAACACTTGTGACAGCGACCACAGCACCTAATGCGCCGAAGATAACACTGTAATTCTTATTACGTCCCGAAGAGGAGCTGCGAGGATTTGCTTCTACAGTTGCCTGGAATGAGATTGCTAAGACTGAGAGGGCTAAGGAGGAGTAAGTGTTTCAGGCTCGTACAGTATAGGTGCAACTATACGACCGACCTATTTCGACTATGAACAGCACCAGAGGTAGTGCTATCCGACGGAGTGAGCGCCCGAGTATCTGAAAGCATCTCCAGATCTGTCTGTATCCATCAGTAAGTGAATATATCTCAGACGTTGGCTTACTCACCATTAGACCATCTGCGAGAATAAAACTGGTAGATTGGAATATGAGAACTGCTATCCCAAATTTTGGCTGAGTTCCCCCTTCGAAGGTGAGCAGAAACATCGACATTTTTGTGTATTTGTTGTCTACAAATATGGCGTATGTGTAGTACCATTGCAATACCATTTGTCCTAGAGATAGAATATACAAAGCCGTGACGGTTCCGGCTACCGCTCGACTGTAATCGCATTTCCATGAGCCTAGAAGAGGGAAGATGACAAGCAAGTAAGCTTAAATTGGACAAAACGGAAAAATACATAGCACTTTACAGTACAGATAGACGGTACCCAAGTATATCACAGTATAACCTCCTGCAGTACCGCAATTTCGTTGAGTTATTTTGAATGCAGAATCTGGAAAGGCAAGAGCTTACCCATGAGAAATACATAAACCAACGAGGAATGAAGGCTACTACTAATGAAGGATGGGTTGATTTCCATTGGACCGTTCGAGGGAACTGCTGGATCCTAAGTAGAAGGCCACAAGTGTCATTTATATGTTCGTGGACAACCATACTCTCTAATTGTTGTGAATTTCTTTAGCAGAAAACGTGGTCCGCAGTGAGTTGTGACCTCAGCCAATCGAATCCATAAAACACGCCTATCGAAATGGGGTATTGGGTAGTCCAGTAGGGTCTATTAGGTCGATACTATATATATAGCATTAATGTGTGGCGTATTTATTAGCGACGCTCTCGCAAGTAATTTTATCGTGCACCCCGAGAAGAAAAGTTAGACTGCGACATGCATAATAAATTAAAAGATATTATCACTCCCTTGAACCCACCTCTCTTTGGAAGAACTTTGAACTCACAGATGCTCCTCTTCGCTGTAGTGTCCTCTAGAAGGTCTGGCCCCGGAGCGAGTGGCGCTAGCCCATTGAAAGGCCCGCGGGCATGCACGGAGAATGTAGGTGTAGCCTTAAGTTATATTTCATGATGCGCCGCGGTGTCATTTTGATGCTGTTAATTTCCTCTCTAGCACCGACGGCCTATAAATGGACAGGTACTTGCTTAGTCATAGGGCACATGGTGCAGTTGGTTATCACGCTCGCTTAGCATTCCGTCGTAAGGTAGAGGACACCCATGAGCAACCAACGTCACGTGTTTAGCGTGACAATGAACGAAAAAGGCGATTATGGTAAAGAATTTCAAAGATTTGTTTTTTGCAACAGAATGGTACTTCATTGGGAGATTTGGGCAAGAACATCATTTTTTTCAGGTCAGTATGTACCAAACTGAGCTTTGATCTCGCAAATCGCCCCATTGGACACCGAGATAAATGCGGAGTAACCCCCGAATCGAGGTAAATATGCACAGGACACACCTTCGTCATGCGGTGCACATGCTGAAAGGTATTAGGTTGCATATCTTACTGCAGTATCTCGTAATCTATTCCTTTCTCAAGCTTTACAATGGGAAAAAGAAAAAGAAGTCTTACTGCACGCTTGAAAAATCTGCAGAGTCAATCAAAATCCACTGAAGAGGCATTTACCGTCTAAATCCCGAATCCTCTCGAGAAGACCACCTTGACAAAAATGCATTAAATGCATTAGATGCTGTTCCACTGACTTCAATGCGACGATTTGCTAATAGATCGAGACGATTCATGGAAGCTTATGGCCTCGGATTGAATGGTAGTCAAGCCGCATGGGCTGCGAGGAAGTACAGGGGACATCGAGTACTTCCAGAGAGTCTCATGGATGAGATGGAGAAGGCTGGCATGGCATCTAAGTAGTGTTTTTCATGTTAAAGCCCCAATTTTAGTTATTTCTCTTTAAAACTTACAGATCATGTTCCATATACCCTATAAAAAATGATGTTCTTGATCGATTTGAAGATTAAGTCGAAGTGCCCTCGAAATCGACGTCGCCGTGTCCTTCAGAGAACTTATCGCCTTATTTGATTGGGATGTCACGAAAAAGTAACGACATGTGACGTTGGTTGCTCATGGGTGTCCTCTACCTTAGCTGATTTGCGAGAGGTGTTGGGTTCAATTCCCAATGCGTCCAGTTTTTACGAGTTATGTGCCTCGAATAGGAGATACTTTACAATCGATTAGACGTTACTTGTGTCAGAGGCAAGCTTTTGCTCTGAAATTATAAAAACACAATGTGGATGTATACTACCGCGGGATGCACTTTGAGTCAATTCACTATTGAATATTGAACTTTTGAGCGAAGTGTATTTCGTTCCGAACTGGCATCATTCTTGCTCACAAATTTGTTCTGTCTCTTTCAACCAAAATACAAAAAGATGGACGCATTGGGAATTGAACCCAACACCTCTCGCAAATCAAGTACGAAAGCATGCTAAGCGAGCGTGATAACCAACTACACCATGTGCCCTATAATAAACTGCAAGCTTGGCCATTCTCGGTCGCTGCCATGTTTTCAAAAAAATCATCCTGCTCGTAACTTCAGTTATTCCATCAAACAGATTTTTAAATAAACAAATAAATAACCCGCAGCTTTTCTCATTATCACAGAACTCGAGATATTCCTTCTGCTTTGACGACCCAGCCATCCTTCGGGAAGCCGGCACTGGACCCAAGACTCTCACTTTCGTCCCAACCTCCCGCCATCATCGCAATAGCGAGCAACAACGACCCCGAGCCAGGGAAATACGGTGTTGGTACTTTCACCCCACCTAGCGGCATACCGACGTCGTCGAATTGGAAGAGGGGATTGAGGAGCCAATCCACGGCTTTCTCTGGCATGTTTTGGCGTGCGGCGCCCATTGCTAACATTCCGAAATCCCATCTAGAAGCGAGGAAAAGAAAGACAGAAAAACATCAATATGGAGGGTAATTATCAGAGGCGCACTGAGGAATTAGGTCACGTATGAATATGCTTACCCCCAGAAATCAGTCGCATTCCAAGATTCCCATACTTTCAGCATGGTCCTGTTGGCGATGGATATGTCTACGCCATCAATGTTCGGCAGCCAACCATGGAGACCAACCATCGCAGGATGATCGCTCGTATACTGCGGGTCTGTCCAAAAATCAGACTCAATACCCTCATATACGACATAAGTCCCGCTCTCCACGTCCATAGGTAACGGTGCCAAATTCTCTCTGACATTTTTCCAAGTGGTGGTTACATCACTTGACGCGTTGAGCCTCTCCATCCACGTCTCCGCCATGCGCAAGCCAAGTCTCCAATACGCCAATTCGAAGGACGGGTTGACAGTCACGTTCGGGTTCGTATCCTCACTGACGACATACATCGGCGGGCCCAGATCAAACACCGCGCTCGTATCGTTGAACCACGCGAACACCGCCATCCAGTCCGCCGTCTCCTTAACCACGTCCCTCCATTTTTCAAGGACTTCTTGCTGCTGACCTGGCGTCGAAACGGAACGATACTCGTACTCTGCGAAGATGATCGGATGCACCTGTTCCCATATTAGGAGGTTGTTGATCTCTCCTGGTGCACTGCGCCCTTGGGGATCGGTCATCTTTGGCCAGCGTGCACCTGCGGGCCAGGTTTGTTGGATCTGTGAACGGGCGATTGAGCTTGCGAGAAAATTGGAATAGACGTTGCTGGAGCGGTGGAGGAGGTCCCAATTAGACCAGAGCCCCCAGTGTATGCAGTGCCAGAAGTACATTTCTACGAGATATGTATGAGTTCAAGTGACAATACGGAGAAAGACTGGCAAAGACAGCGACTTGCCCATATGGAATTTTCTGTTGTAAATATAAATTAGACGTTTTAACTTCACGAAGGGTAATACACAAGATACGCACCCGTACTATAGAGGCCAATAAACGATCGTGTCTATGTTAAAGAGGCTTGTAAAGTTATATATGGAATCACATACCCAGCCGTTATTGACGAGTCCAGACTGAAAGATGTTTTTAAAAATCAATAATTAATCACTCCTGGACATTTTGAAATGACGTACCTCCTGAGGAGGAAGATCTCCAGCCTCATTAACCCGCATCAAATATCGCGACAAGATAATCCGCCTCTGCAGCTCTTCCGCCCGTGAGTCTGTGCTTCCAGTCATCACGTCAACGAATCCGCTATTGGCCCAGTACGCTTCCCATGTGATTTCCGACGAGCTGAAAGTAGATTGGACCGCCTGGAGCGACGACCGACTAGTTTTACCAAAAGCGACGTTGATTGAAAATGATTCAGACCTTGTGGAAGGGCGAAGAATATATTTGTGTGCTGAGAGTAACTCCCGTCGAATAGAGAATTTATCTCCAGAAAGAGACGCGAAGAAGGTCGCATTAATCAAAGTATGCTCGATCTCGGCCTGTATACCACCATTTGTATGGGAGTTGAGCGTCGAAGTGTGCAGAGAGGTTGTGTTTGGAGCAAAGGTCCCAACAAATGGAGCGCTAAATTTCATACTGCCATCGTTCCAAGGAAAATCGACAAAGACTGCGATGCGTCCTTGCGCTACCAACAATGAGTCGATCTTGATCCCAATAATATCATCGTCCTGTGCGCAAGCAGTCTGTACAGAAATGTCATGACCATCCAACTGAAATGTGCTAGTAAGCACCCCAGACCAAAGATCAAGTTCCTGCCTCTTGTTTGTCAGATCGCCCTCGTTAATATCGTCAATAGTATTCGTGCTATTTATGAACGCCAATCCCACACGCCCAAGATTGACACGATTCGGATTGGATATAAGCCACTGCTCAATCGGATTTCCACCCCCGTAGTCGTAGCGAACCTGCCTTCCATGGTTATCCAAGCTGACACCTCGGTAGGCCTCGATATCCGCCTCAGTAATTCCAGGAGGGAAACTGTCGTTTTTCCAACCCCACGACGATAATATTCCCCAAGGAAGAAACGTCTGTAGCCCAGTTACGTCTGCTCCGAAAGCGAAGTTCCCGTTTCCGATTTGTATTGGGGTGTTTGGACTGGATGCAGCGCGAATGGGGTTGAATCTGGATACGATAGCATGTCGATTGATTGGTTTATCTCTTTCTGCGCTCGTGCATGAGATAAAAATGAGAGCTAGCGCTGAGACTAGTGGGAGCTTCATCGTCAGTACTGACCTAGAGGTGGGTTATTGAACGCTTACTTGACGGTCTTTATAGGTTTATAATTATTCACGGCCCGCGCAATGGAAGACTTTTCTCACCCGTGATCGTCCTTGGTGATGTTTTAGGCGTAAAAGAGGTGTATGTTTTGTGCATAGGAATGACGGACCGCATAGATGCAATCTCATTCCTTCAAGTTTTGGGAAGTTGGAGGTTGACGTTACAGAATTGTTAAGGTGGGAATTTCGAGGCGGAACTTGATGAATTGATTTCTCAATCACGTGGTGTTAGCTTCGGTCAAGTCCGGACGACAATGGTTGTTTTCGAACTTCACCTTGTTTTCACCCCTTCTATGAAGTCTCACATGTATGTTGCTCACGAAATCCTGTCATTTGAAGTTTTTTGGGATTCAGAGGGATTTTATATCACATCAATCTTGTGCGTTTTTATTTGTTTCCTTCTCTTGATCTAGAGGCTAGTACAGTTTGCAATACGGGCCAAAAACCAAAGGTTTTTTCGGCTACCCTCGCCACATTCTACTATATTCATCCGTGCCTTTGGTGGGATGAGACTGGAGCTGGATGACTTATCAAATGCCTCAACGCCCTTGATTTACGCTCGCCACTAGTAGGGGCTAGTGGACGTGTGTTACAGCCAAAAAAGGTCCTTCTCCAGATTCTGTCCCGGCTTTTTCGTGGACGTTACTTTTGTGCTGCCTTGCCCTTTCTTCAACCCCACCACACTCGTCGTATGTTTATTCTTGGACAAGATTGGAGCTGGTTTTGACTTGCTCGGCGGAGCCGTGTGGCCGCTATACAACACTTCTTTTCGGCGCGTGAGCCCCTCGGACCGCCTGATTTCCGCTATCCAGCCCATATGCTGGTGGTGAAACACGAATAGTGCTGTACATCGGGGGTAGCTCCACCACCATTCTGGCTTCCACTGCAGGCGCTTCGCTCTCCAAGTCCTTTCCGTCCCGATGAACAATGTATAGGAATGGACGCCCCGATGTCGTCCCCGTCCCCGACGTCGCGCTCCGCTCTCTGCCAAATGGTCGATGTAGCATCGACTATCTCCCACCCGTTCCTACCTTCGTTCTTTCGGCGTGGATGTGTATTGGAAGATATGACCGTTCCAATATGTCTTCGCTTCCGTCTCAGATGCAACATCATGCCAAAGGCGAATACCAATAAGATAAACGCGGATCCAACAATCGTCCCTGTGATCAAAGCTGGTTTATCGCTCACGGAGATCTTGGATGATCTGCCATCGGCTTGTTGCTATAAAACGAGGAAAACCTTCTTGGGTGCCAAACCCTCTCACGGTATTCTGCACCACAATATCTGCGATCATTGTGATCCTTGTTTGTTTGTAAGTGACCTATTGGAGCGCACACATCATTCTGCAGCCCGATCTGACCTGCTCGAATTAGAACTGCTGCACACCGGACAGCTCGATCATCACTATACACAAGATTCACACCATCAGCTCCTCCTTCAATGTTGTTATAAACCGTCAAATAATCGAAGGAAAGAGTAGCTGTAGCTGTCTTCGGCTTGGAAGATGACTCAATACTGTTTATTTACCAAGGGAATATGAATGTGCAACAGAGATGTGAAACGGTCGCGTTACCCCGCGGCCAGCATATCTGTGTACGGAATATAGGTACGTAAGTACCAGGGAATCAAACCTTGGTCACAGAAGAGAAGAAATGCATAAAATTTGTGCTATATTTTACAATTTTGTCCGGTCAATATTTGACACACGTACCCTAAATGACATTGCGTCATAGACGTCCAGGCCTGCCACCTCGTCACGTACAAATACACACGAACTAAGCATAGAAGTCCCAGGTAAAGTATCGTCCCTTTATCGGTCACATTTCTCGAATGTTCAAACAAGTTCACTTCCTCCTCTCTTCCAATGTCCATCCCCGAATGATTTATCGCTATAGACACTATTCCATGATTGGCGAAATGCATTTCCTTGACTTTGAAAAACTATCTTGCTGGGTATATCCAGCGTCAATGAAGAAACATTCTCTCTCCCACTCGAAAGCGCGACCCGCATCACCATCAATGTAGGCGTTAAACCCTGTCATGGTGTGTCACAACTCCGTATAGTATAGTCTCTTCGTACAAAGATGGACGGACTTACGATTAGCGCCCATATAACGGTTCCCCCATAACTTGTCGCCATATCCATCTGCAGACCCGCAATATCCGAATTAGGGTCCGGAATGGCGTACAATATGCCCAACACTATCACACATAAAGTATATACAGCTGCTGACTCGATCAAGATGTTGATGACGTTTCTGAACAGTTTTTTCGATGATCCTGATTGGCGCGAGGCTGTGTATATCCGGTGCGCGATTAAGTATGTCGCTACCAGGCTTGTAGCTGCAGAGGTAAAGAATTGAGCGGACGATACTTGATTCGATACGCATATTTGATCATCGTAGGATTTATCCACGTTATAGAAATCAATCACAGTGACCGTTATAGCCAAACCTAATAGTAGAGAGATGCGCAAAGCGCAGCACAGATATCAACAGGATATCATTCTGCTTGGAACATTCCATACTCACCAAGTTCAACAACCCACAAAGCACACGGTACCCAGATAACCCGCCGAGTACCATTCCAAATCACATAACATCGCCACATCTGATAGTTTATACCATCTTAATTAAGGGGAGGGAAGTTGAAGAAGGAGAAACAATAGTGCGCACCAGCAAGCCGTCGGCAATCGTTATTACAATGTTCTCGCACAAGTCGGACACCGCATAAAACCACACCGGCGAGTAGTATATCGAATTAAAAGTATCCAGCATGGTGGTACCACTCTCCAGGATGGCAACATCCAGCTGGAACCAGTACAAAACACCGGACGCGACAGAGGATATATACATCGTACTGATTGCGCCCACGATTATCCACCGAGATGAGGCCTGCCTACGAACTGCAAATGGTGAGGATGTTGCGTTCCAAGGACCCGAGGAACTCTATAAGGGTAAACATACCATACAAAAAGATAGTTATACCAAAAACGATTGTATAAATGCCTGGCGTAATTATATTGCCTGAGTTACTTCTTCTCCCATGTGTGACGTATAGTAGCTCCAGTACGTACCCATCAAGAACAACTGCATAACGGCCGAGTTAAGATAAGTGCTAATCTCTGCCTTTTGGAATGAGAGAGATGGAATATGAGTGCCGGATTGTACATTTATTATTTTTTGAATACATACTGAAATTCTGCTATTGTCGACCATCAAATTGGATTGTCGACCATCAAAATCTTATTGTCGACCACTAAATTGGATTGTCGACCATCAATTTCAATTGTCGACCATTGAATTGTATTGTCGACCATTAAAATGCTATTGTCGACCCCAATATTTGTATTGTCGACCACCTAAGTGAATTGTCGACCACTTGCATTAACGGATTGTCGACCACT